>JABAJZ010006840.1:13277-45709 GCA_018857265.1 Termitomyces sp. T32_za158 | reverse complement strand
GATTAAAGGTAAAATTAGTTTAATTGGTAAAATTACGTCTTGTGGCGACGAAGTTCAGAGTTCAAGTCTCTGATTTTACCCTAAATTTGAAAATAGTCAAAAATATGACCCCTCCCCCCCCCCCCCCCCCCCCCCCCCCCCCCACAATCCCCCCCCCCCCCCCCCCCCCCCAGACTACCCCCACTGGGACATGACCCCCGAGCTCAAGCGCTACTACCTCATGCAAATGGCGTACTGGCTCCAACAGCTCCTCGTCCTCGTCCTCGGCCTCGAAAAACCCCGCAAGGACTACGCCGAGCTCGTCGCACACCACTTTGTCACCCTCTGGCTCGTCGGGTGCGTTCGTCCGTCCGTCTTCTCACTGACCACGCTCACGCGCACTAGATGGAGCTACCTCATGAACATGACTCTCATCGGCAACGCCGTATACATGAGCATGGATATACCCGACTCGTTCCTCGCAGTAAGCACGGCGTTCCTTCCCCCGATCCACCACTCAGTCCACTCTCCCAGTTTTCGAAAATACTCAACTACATCCAATGGAATAGAGCAAAAATACTCGCATTCGTAGTCTTTCTCGTCGTTTGGTCGTAAGTCCCCCCTCCCCCTCCCCTCGCACAACACACTCTATCTCACTCGGGACAAGGTACTTCCGGCACTGGCTCAACTTTCGCATCCTCTGGTCCGTGTGGACCGAGATTTCCCTTATCCCGTACGCACTTTCCTTCCCTTTCCCTCGTCTCACCCGACCCTGACGTCTTCACACAGCGAATGGGCAAAGACCTGGGACGCCGCAAAGGGCGTATACTTCCCCTCGTGGATGAAATACCAAGTCTTCATCCCCCTCTTGCTGCTGCAGTTCCTCAATTTGTTCTGGTACATGCTCATGCTGCGTATCCTCAAGAGGTTGGTTTCTTTCCTTGTCGAGCGATCGCATGCAAAGTCTGACGTGCATCGTAGAGCGATTATGACGGATGAAGCAAGCGATATTCGGTCCGACGACGAAGACGAGGGTGAAGATGATAACACTGATCTCAAAAAGGCAAAGTAGATACGTGTTACTTACTCCCTTCGCCACTCGAAGTGTTGGCCCAACGAGCCCCTTCGTCTGAATAATCGCTGTACTCTGCTTCCTTGTGAGTCGCCAGTTTGGCCGTCCGCCATGGCAGCGAGAATAGCAGTAGATACATCTCAATGGTATATTTTTGGTTTTGGTTTTGACTCCTGCTCTCTTCACTACTCGAGGTGTTGGGCCAACAGGCCCCTCTTCGTCTGAACGATCATTGTACGCTGCTTTGCCGTTCGGCCATCCTTTCTCTCTCTGGATCTCCGTAAGCAGTAGATACACATTAATGGTACATTGTGGCCGTCCGTCATGGCAGCGATCGTAAAAAGGAATAGCAGTAGATACATTTTAATGGTATACTTTTGGTTTTGGTTTTGACTCCCGCTCCCTTCACCGCTGGAGGTGTTGGGCCCAACATGCCCCTCTTGCCTGTACAATCATCGTACGCTGCTTTGCCGTTCAACCATGTCTCTCTCTCTGGATCTCCGTAAGCAGTAGATACACATTAATGGTACATTTTGATTCTGATTCCAACTCCCGCTCTTCACCACTCGACAATATTCGAAGTGTTAGGCCCAACAACCCCTTCTTCGTCCGAATAATCACTATCCTCTGCTTCCTTGAACTCAACCTTGACACCCTGAGTCGTGCAGTTCGGCCATCGCTTTTCTCTCTGGATATCCACAGGGTCTCCACCCGCCATCTCAACCAGCGCTTCCAGCGTGTACTGCCCACACCACAGTCAGCGTCGACAAACCGCGCCTGGCATGACGTCACTCACATGTGCGTCGTTCCCCGCGTTGTGCAGGTGCCGCGTTGGGATCTGTAGGTGAACGCACACTCGTCCGAGAGACTTGCGGTCTGTCGCTCCTTCGAGCGCTGCAAAAAGATCAGATGTGTCAATGACGAATGGCCCGTTGTGGGGTATCGTAACAGGCAGCGTGTAGTCGATATATGTTAGTCCCTCTAGAGGGGCACCGATGGACTTGAGGTATCTACCGCCGAACTGAGTAAGAACACGCAGAGCTTATTCAGACCTACTTGATGTCTTGGCTGTTATCGTGAAAGACGAGAAACACCGGCCCGTATTCACTCAACTCGGCAAAAAAGTCGCTGACCATCGTCGGGAACGCAGACTTTTTGACGTACTGACTCGTCCCGAACCCGTAGTCCTGTCAGTATCACAGCATCAGCGACGCGACATCTCATTATCCAACCAACACCCACATAGCGATGCTCTGGCACATACTTCGAGTTTCGATACTTCTGATGTTCATCAACGATAACATGCGCAGCCTCCCGGTGTTCTTGGCCATCCTTCCACCCAATCAGACGCCACCCAAGCTCGGTGATAACGCTGTGATCATACTCCCAGGCCTCAAAGTCGATCGCGCACCAGACGCCCTTCTTCTCGGCCCAGTACGTCCGCACGCGTTCGAACATCTCTCGGCGCGATGCCAGCGCGGTGCCTAGGACCGAGCCTTTGAGGCGTTTGTTGTTCTTGTCGATTTGCTATACGAAGATCAGCAAGCCGAGCCGGGGGAGCCAACGGGGCGTACATACCTTGACGGCACCACGCAGGGCGCCTCCATTGGCATAGACGACCTTGGTCACGCTGCGGAGGTCCGACTCCGTCAAGAGGCAGTCCGAATACGGGAGAGGGATGACTTCTTTCGTGAGCTGCATCGCATGGAGCCAGTACCTGATATAGTCGACCTGGGCCGACGAGAACAGGAGACGCGACTCTCCGGTCGCATTCAGCGTTCCTGAGCGTCGTCCAGGATACTTCGAGGTGAGAAACATTTGTCCACGCACCGAGGTACATCTGCACGCCTTTGACGCCTTCGACATGGAGCGGGTGGTCATCGTGGGTGATAGAATCGTGGGCTGCGAGACCGTTCAATTAGATCATGCAGATCGGACGGGATCGCCCGCGACCAACCGAGAACAGCTTTCAAGGGGCGCGCGTCCTCTGGATTGGGGAGCGCTGCGCTCCTGTGGAGCTTGAGATCCTCGTGCGTGGTGGGAGATTCGACATTACCATTCAAACCAGATATCAGTGTACCTGTAGTACCCAGTGATAATCGGAACGTCCTTGACCATTTCAGCTGAAAGGTGAAAATGTAAAAGACAGACGCGCTGTAATAACTAGAGGCTTGATTGAGCACGCGTGACCGAGATTCCCACGGACCGCGTCTGATGGCGCTGGAACCAAACAAGTTTGCCTTTCCTCACTCTGTCAGTCCGCAATGGCACAGACAGTCCAACGCGCCGGGCCCTCGGGCTCGTCCAAGCGCAAAGCGCCCGAAGCAGACTCGGATCCCCCCACCCCCGCACCAAAGAAAGCAAAGACCGGCACAGCGCGGAAGAGCACCGGTGGCCGACCCCCGAGGCCCTCAACAGCCGGCCCTGCCCCCGCTGCTGCTGCTGGTCAGCAAGGTACGCAAACGCCGTACTCAACGACGCGACTTCGTGCGAGACTGACCGCTGATACGCCGCGCAGGAGACGGACGCCAGAAGAAGCCCCATCGCTTCCGCCCGGGGACAGTAGCCTTGCGCGAAATAAGGAAATACCAGAAGAGCACCGATCTACTTATAAACCGGCTGCCGTTCTCTCGTGTTGTGCGTCCCCACCCCCCCTTTTACTTTGTGGCAAGAGGGGCAGGGAGGTGACGCTGTTCTGTTTGCTAGGTCCGCGAAATCGCGATGGATATGATCACGGATGAGAATGACTATTCTGCGTCGGGCCTGCGGTGGCAGAGCTCTGCGATATTGGCGCTGCAGGAGGCAACAGAGGCGTTCCTTGTACATCTATTCGAAGACGCGTGCGCTGCATCGTAATCTTCCCCATTTGGCATGTCGTACTGACAGTTTGTGCTAGGAACCTCTGTGCCATCCATGCAAAAAGGGTTACTATTATGACACGCGACATTCAGCTCGCACGACGAATACGGGGACCATGGGGTGGTCTTGCATGACATTCTCACCCTTGACGACGATTATACGCATCTTTGTATCAGTTCTTTTACTCTTTATATATATCTTGCTTAAGTCGTATTTACGAGGTACGATAGGTTGGTGGTTAGGTGTGCATCTGTCCAATAATACTATATGCGACGGATGAGAAGCCTGGAATGTAGTTTGTCAGTTTATGAATTGGATATCTATGAGTTGAGCGGTCATATTAGATCAAGAAAGGTTCAACAGGTTCCTGCCATCGTCGGCGGATCCTTCACACCACTTTTATTGTCATTCCGCAGACAAAAACGGAAAACAAAAGAATCATTCTCACGTACACTGATCATTTTCGTTTCTTTGTCAAAACTGGCCCCACTGGACGTGGTTGTGTCGGTTGTACCAGTTGTACAGGCAGAGGAGGCTGCATGCGAGTAGCTTCTTTCAGTCGTCTTCGGCGAATATCCTGCCAGTCAAAGAACCATGTCTGCAACAGACCAAAGGCTGCTGAAGTCACCCAATAAATAGTGACGCTCTAAAAACCCGCAAGTGAGAAATGGGGCGAATATGTCGTAAAACCTCACTCACCCCAGGCATGATAGCGCAGATAGCGATACGAGCAACAGACAGGATGCGCAATCCCGATTTAATCACTGATTTAGGTCTAATTTTTGGCTGGGCACCTTCTGCTATGGCCTTCGTATGCTGTTCCTCAATTCTCTGTGCCCGTTCCCGTTCAGCCGTGTTCATAAGCCAGTTACTGGACTCGACGTTCGCCATGGTGAGCATGCCGAGAACGACGGGCAGCGTCAGCGTCGAATCAGGATGCATCAGTGTTGTCAGGGTAAGAAACGATTCTGAATCAAACGGCGTGGGCGCGATTGAAAGTCTCTGCAACATGACTGTACCAAGCACGAAGACAGGAAGTTGTACGATGACCGGGGCGACAATAGAAGGTATTGGTGAGCATCTGTATTTTTTGAACAGGTCTTTTCGAATTTTCGTCAACTAAGGAACAGTCAGACTTGATAAAACGCTCAAGCGGAAACCATGCTGACCGCTTCTATGGAACGTTCCTTGTGGTATTTCTTGAGGTGTTCCTTGTCACCACGAATGCCTTTACTTTGCATTGCTTCGAAGACGTGTTTGTACACTCGTGGCTTCATCCTTTCGAGTTCCGGAAGGGCATGCTCTTCCATCCTCACAGCGCGTCTTTTACCCTGGTACAGTGATTAGGTGGAGATTTAAGTCAAGAGAGAAACATACCCATATTGAAACTGGGAGCAAAGCAAACCGAGCAATTATTGTTGTTAAGATTATGGTAGTAGAGTAGGCAGGGAGTTCGGGGGGTATTGGCAAAGCGACGGCAATGTCTAGGAACTCATTACAGAGATTTTGAAGAAAGAATCGTCGACTGGCTGGAGTGTCCCGAAGACGGGTGACATTGCGCGGTACAGGTCGAAGTGGTGCGCGTCGTAAAATTAACATACCAAAGGGATCTGATTCATAGTCCGACCGGTACCAATATCAAAATCTCACAATTAGACTTGATACATAACTTCTGCTGTAATTAGAACTTCGTCTTATATTTCCGCGACTTTGGCCGTACACCGTTCTGAATTATGCTGTCGTCGAGGACGGAAGATGGCAAATTTCATGATCATAGCATACTCCTAAGCATAACTAAACCCTCCCAACGACTCCCACTCAGAAGACCAGCTGATGGGGGTACTGGCCCTTCGACAGACCCCAGCTCGACTTGAGGTACTTGGAGAGGTTTTCAGTCTTCTTGACAGCAGCGAGGACGGCCTTGTCGACCTCCTTCTGGTCAGCAGACCTCGATGCGGAGAGAGGCTCCTTGGCCTTTGGCTTTCCATCCTCAAAGAACTCCTCCTCTGCTGATCGTGAGCCCTTGACAGCGGCTTTGGCGAAGTAAGCATCATTGATTTTTTCATCAACCTGCAACACGAAAAGATTAGAGGTTTCTTGAAAGTAAACCTTGAGAATATTATACGAACGGTGAGGCCCTCAAGTTCGAGTTTAGTCGAGGTCGCGATGACGTAGGCCTGGTTAACGCGGCGCAAAGGGACACCGTTGACTTTGTAGGGACCAGTCACCAGAAGCAATCCACTCTCCAACTGCTTCAAGAAGACAACCCTCTTCCCACGGAAACGGCCAGCCAAAAGAATCAAAACAGTGCCGGGAGTAATAGTGGAGCGGAGTGAGGCGGGTTTGGGGGATTTGCGCGACTTCTTGGGGATGCGGACGTCTTCTGCGGGATAGTAGCGCGGGGCCTTGACGGTGGGGACTACACGCTTGCCACCATTCTTGTCACCACCGATCGTCTTCTCGACGGTTTCGGGGGCGGTGGCCTCAGGCTTTTTGGAATTGGTTCTGGCCATCTGTGCAGGGGTTAACCTGGGTCCATAAAACCGTACTGCGAACGGTCATACCTTGGTCTTGAGGTCGTCGAGGCCGATGCCTATAATGTGCGGGGTTCTACTTCTGACGATCCGGGTGGCTTGACAGCTACACAGTACATCGGCAGATGCCGAAGATGCCGTCAAGAGGCCGCGCTGCCTAGATTAGATTAGATAGGGATCGGGTTATCATCATCAGGGTCGGTGATCATCCATGACGAATTTAACTCCATTGCAAGTGAACAACGTTCGTCCGCCATGTCGCTTAACACTGAGCCTGGTACGTAGTGTAGCTTTGATTTGCTTCAATGTTTCTATCATGAGAATTAGTCGACGAACGCCCCGTCGTATGGTTCGACATAGATAATACCCTTTACTCTGCAAGCTCCAGAATCTCCCATGCGATGGGCGAAAGGATTCACGGTGAGTGGCAAAACACGATCGTTACACAAGTCGCTCACTCCCAATAGCCTACTTTGTCAGACTCGGGCTGAGCCATGAAGAAGCTTCAGAACTCCATCTGAAATACTACACCCAATACGGCCTCGCTCTTCGTGGTTTAACCCGACACCATGACATCGGTACTCAATTGTACCTTCTTTTCACGTTTTGCGACTGTACTCATGGGCAAGTAAGATCCCCTAGACTTCGATCGTCAATGTGATGGCTCCCTACCTCTGGAAGACATGATCAAGTTTGATCCCAAAACACGGAAGCTTTTCGAGGATATCGACAGATCCAAAGTTCGTGTCTGGGCACTTACAAATGCCTATCGTCCGGTATGCAAGCAGATCACCTATTTTTTTAGTCAACTCAATATATTCCAGCACGCTCAACGCGTTTTGCGTATCCTCAAACTTGACGATCTAATAGATGGACTAGTTTATTGCGATTATGAACTTAGAAATTTCTCTTGCAAACCTGAACCCGAGTTTTATCAACAGGTGCTTTCCATCTGTGTCAATTTCCTCCTTTCTCTTATCACTGTTCTTCAGGCAATGAAAAAAGCTAATATCTCGGATCCTTCTAAGTGTTATTTCATAGACGATAATACTGGCAATATTAATGGCGCTCGCGCACAAGGCTGGGCGAAATGTGTACACTTCTGCGAGAAAGGATTGGAATGCATGGAAGGTGGTCGTACGCAAGAGATAACTCACGTAAAGGGCGCTGGCGCAGGAGAGGCGAACAGTGTTGATGTCATCAACACCCTTGACGAGTTACGCGTCGTTTGGTCTGAAATCTTCAAGAATTAATCCCACCTATATTGATACCAATGTATATATACCGTGTTTAGAATAAACACTCGACGGACAGCGGAGCACCTTTATGATCAATCTTTGCCCTACGTCACTCCAACGCCTAAACCATCTCCTTCTAACAATGGATTTTATTCCTCGCTATTCCCAACCATTCACCCTCGCAGATGCGATTAGACTTGATGTGGCGCTCATCACTGAAGGTCCAAGCGATTCCTCGAACCAGTCTACTGTAGACTCATGGGGCCCGCTGCAGAAATATCTCGTCTGCAAAACTCCTTGCAACACTTGAAGCAAACACAAACGACCCTTCAGGAATACATCGATGAGGCACACTCCCAAGATGTCGATCCTGAAATCACAAAAGCTTTGGAGGAAAATAGGACCGTCATGTACGCACCTGTTTCTCATTATGTACCAGATTGTTCATCGTACAACTTGGGCATGCAGCGGTTCTCAGGAAGAACGAATTCTCATATTGAGGCTTGCTCTGAGCGAGAAAGGAGTTCATTATGGCAGTCACTATGATTCTCAATCTGGCGTTCCGATTGCAAAGACATCGCAGCCGTCAACGGCTCTTCACTCAGTACCAACGGCAACATCTTCAGAAGACGATGACAGCGGGATTCACCTGTAGATTTCTTGAATGCCTGTTCAGTTTGTATGATAGGTACTAGTAGTAGTCAAACAAACTGGCCTTCGGCCACTCTTCCTGCCTGAACGAACAAGCCGAGTCCATTTCTGCAGTCTAGTGCTATTGTGTCCGATCTCCGGTTCATGGGCCATTATCTCAAACATCGCTGCACGTATTTGACTCGAACGGTCCCTAATTGTTCGTTTGCATCTATCATTCTATGCATCTCACGATCTCTTTTTGAGATATGTACTTGGATAAGGTGCTGTGATTTGATCCGTCAGACGCAAGTCGGAACTGTAAGCTTGCTTCTGATATCCATAATTCCCTTCAAATGGAGGGTTCTCATTCATCTGGGAGTTTACTTGTCAGGTAAGCGGTCGAGCGCTATCTTCGAGACAGGCCTGAATTGGCATTTGTATGACTAAACAGCCGCTTGTGTCAAGGCGTGCATTTAGCAAATCAGTTGCGCGACTTGACCACACATGGAAGGATCAAACTTGACCGCAATAACATTCAGTCTATCCATGTAAGTAGAGGTCGACATCTTGAAATCCTAGCTCATTAAATCTTAATTCTTCAGAGTAGTTTGGATACAATATGCCGTAGACTGTCTGAAAGTCAAGAAATCTGTCGCACGGACTACAAACGGCTTGACAGGTCTATCGAAGCTCGCCAGAAGTTCAACGAAAGTCTCGAAAAGTGGATGGCAGAAGCAAGAGCAACAGTAGAATCGCAAATTGCTGCACACAGTAGCATGACAATGCAGATCATTGCTACCAAAGTATTTGACCTTGAGAGGCGACTTGACATGAGAGGTATTGATATTCGTTCAGTGGCACAAGCCCGATTGTCCAGCAGCTCCTCTGAAAACAATAGCACGCAGTCGAAAGCTTCTATGGAGGGTAGGTTTCTGTAGTTTCACGCTCCATCGTGATACTCTAAAATGAGGACAGATGGCGAAATGGAAAATTTCCACGATCTCGAAGAGAAATATCAAGAGGTGTGTCAAATAGGGCTCAGTATGGCTTCCTTGATGCATGTTTATATTTCAGGCATTTCGACAAATGGACCAGTACGAAAGGTCCCGCGTCGAAGATGCTCTCATAATGGAAAAAATTGAATCTCAGTCGACTGAATTGGCTCAACAGATTAAAGACAGACTTCGCATCATCCAAAGCGATAGAAGTCATATTAATTCTACCACTTTTTCCCGAGACTTACTCTCTGTCCTTATATCGGACAAGGTAACAAGTTTGATCCAAGGCACAATAAAAGATGACGTCAACACCGTGGACGTTTTTGCAAAAGTCGAAATTGACTTGCTGAAGGAGAATATATTAGAAAACATGTGGAAGCGGTTTCAACCTACACTTGCAATTGTAGATGCGTTGGAGCCAAGGAGAAGGTGAGTATACACAATTCCCTATCCGTTCTCATACTGACGACCCCCCTTTGTCGGCTCGGCTGACAGAGTTATTGATTTAGATTGTCCCGCCTGTTGGGCACTTGGTGGCGTCACGACTCACGCAAGACATGTCATCCCATATGCTAGGCCAAAACCCCCGTTTTCCTGAGATGGGTTTTCTGTTTTCTCATGTGCCTCAGCTGTATTTATTGTCTTGCTCTGTCAAAGTATCCTGCGCATTGACTTTCTACCATGTTTGACCCATTTCTGCATTGGTCATACTGTCAATGTCATCTCGCACAAAAATTCATCTTCTACCTTTTTGGAATAATCAATTGGAAAAGATGCAAAATATTGATACGGATACGTAATGTAACGGGCAGAAATAAGGAAATGTGAAAATGTCGTTCGAATGATTCCAATTCCAAATGCACTGGGTCCAAAAGTTCAAAGCCCAAAGTGAGGTGCGATGGCTGAGTTAGTCCCAGCCAGCAGGTATGTAGGCAGGCGCCCGTGAGATGCGTGGGCAGACTGGGACTGAGTCTAAGGAATACGGAGTGGGTATGGAAGTAAATTGTCATGAATGAACAAAGAGTGCTTTGTAACGTGAAAGAGTGACAGTCGCATAAACCACAGGAGGATGAAGGAATGTGAGGGGAGCTGTATGCATGGTACAACATGGGTCCTGGAGGCTATGGTAAAGATAGATGAAAGGAATGAATCCACTACAACCAAAAAGAAAAGACGGAATGGGAAGAGATCAGAGATTAGAAACAAGACACAGATGGGCAGGATGCACGAGTCGAACGCAGGCAGATGATCGGGTAGGGAAAGTGAGGGGCAGGGCGGAACATGGAGAGATGAGTCCTTTGTACAATAATTAACTTTGAGAGTTCGAAAATTTATGGTAAGTCCATTACAATCTTGTAAAAGGGCAACATCCAGGAATAAAGACAGGCAACTTGCGGGAGAGACTGTCACGAAAACAATGCCTGCCGCTTCGCCTGCCTCGGTGGGTCTGTCCGCATATTGGACTGTCTCATTCCCTCTGACCGTACACCCGAGTAAGACATATGCCGTGGTGGTACATTTTTGTTTCCACGAGATCCGTTCCCATTCGAGTTGGCATTCGGTAGATTGCCACTCTGTGTCGGTAGACCCGTCCATGGACTAGGTACTTGAAGGTTCTGTGTGGACGATTGTGACATTAGCGCAGGTTGCGAATGTGTGTGAGTTGGCGATGGTCGGAGATCGTGGGATGTCTGTCGCGGGCGTTGTGACAAATGCGGGTGCGACCCACCTGTCCGGAGCGAAGACGGTCCAGTTGGGCTTGGGGGTTGCATCTGTCCATGACGTGCCCCTTGTGGAGAAGCAGAACTCGACACTTGTCCAGGCGATGAAGAAGTGTGACGATGTGCCTCCGGCCTTGGAATTGAGGCGCTTCCCGACGGACGACTTCTGCTCTCTTTATTACTCCTCTCACTCACGTACCCTCTTTCGACACTCCCACTTCTAGCCGCTCCACTGATGGCATTGACTCTCTCCCTGCTCGGATTCTGAGGATCTAGTCTCTCCCTACTACTAGAAGTCGATGAACCTCTTAAACGGCCCTTGGGAGATCCGCCCCCAGACCCTGGAGATCGAGGCGATCCATTGTGACGCGGGTAATGTTGCATCATGAACGGTGGCGCTGGTGGGAGCAGCGGCATATCCATCATGGCATACGCGGGCACGGGCATCATTGGCATTTGCAAGGGATGAATCATTGGCACAGGTGCCAACATGTTGTTGAGACTGTGGTTGCTGCCTGTCCACACGGGATATGAAGTCGCGCGATCACCCGAGAGGCTGATTTTGGAGTTGTTACGTGACGTAGGGATAGGAGCAACAAATGAATGGCGCTTGTCTTGGTTTGCAGTTGCGGCCGCGGACGCTTTGATATTTTCCAGAGTTAATGGAAGCTCTTGTGAGTTGATGGATGAAGGACGCGTGCCAGGGAGAGGCGATGACCTATCAGGAGACAAAGGTCTTTCAATAGCGACGCTTGCTGGAGAGCTGCTCGGAGAATGAGATCGAGGCGATGGCGTGATGGGAAGAGAAGGGGCGGGATTTGTGTCGATTCTTATAGGTAAATTAGGTTCGGATGCCTCTCTCCGCGGACTACAAGTAGGGGCGCCGCTCTCGTTATAGGCGAACCTGGAGTATCTGTGAGCAGGGGACGGTCTATTACGCTCGGAAGTTGAAGAAGGTGCGGATGCTGGGAAACCTGCGCCTGGATTGGGACCTAAAAAGGCGTTGCTCTCAGAGGCCTTCAAGGCAGGAACACCCCCAGCTCGCTGAGACTCTCGTCTGAAACGGGTCGCAGTGACCTCTTCGGCATATTTGCGCTGTCGCCGTTCATCCTCCATAACTCGCTTTTCCTTCTCCCATGCTCTACGCTCTCTTTCCCATTCGGCACGTTCGGCATCCCTTTTACGCCTTTCTTCTTCATAGCGCATTCGTTCTTCCTCCAGTAAACGTCTCTCCTGCTCTGCTTTCAAAAACTTTGCCTTTTCTTCACGTTTCTTCTTTGTTCTCAGGACGTAGGCCAAAGGTATATCATCCTTGCCGTCTTCGGCGAATCGGACACCGCGTTTGACAGAAGAATCGGTCTCGGTCGATGTCGGAACAGCCGGAGGGGCTGATTGGGTAGCTGAGACAGAGGGCGGAGCGGGAAGATTATGCTCGTTACGAAGGGGAGAGGGTGCAGGAATGTGTGGCGGGCTGCGGGAATGGCCTGATGCTAATGCGATACATGAATGATTTCGGTGCATAGTGATCGGGGAAAAAAGAGCTTACACGACGGAGATATCGAAACTGTCTCGGAAGAGATGTCGACGACGGACTGAGGTGAGGTGGGGTCAGCCATGGCCTCGAGACCTTCAGAGTACTCGAGAGCGGCGACAGCAAGATTTGAGCCAACAATGGGTCTGTGAGAGATGGTGCCGTCTTGTTCGGGCATGAATAAGTCATACCGATCCTCAAAACAGGGTCGTGAGACCCAAGTAGCGAGTCCGGGACAAGAGGTGGATATAACCGTATTCTTGGATGGAGCAGATACGTTAAATGGGTGATGGGGTTGATCGAGCGGGACGACAGGTGTGATGGGGCGGGAAGCTAAGGGGGCAATTGAACGCAATTCTGCCTGGGTAAAAGTATGACGTTCGTCCTGAAGACGCTTGAGAATATGTCTTTTAAGAGCGACTGAAGCAAGAGAGTGATTGCGCGGGAGAAGACTCGTTCGGTTCGCGGATTTGGGGAACATGGAGGGATCGTCAGAACAACGAGAGAAGGGAGACGGAGGGGGTGGGGCCGGTTGGAGGCTGTCCTGGACAAGAACAGTGAGAGACTGGAGAGGATCGACTGGAGGGTCGTCGTGCAGAGAGGACTCGGACGGGACATCGTCGACATCGTGGGAGGTAGGCACCCAGAGTGGCGGTTGCTGCGTCTTTTTCAGGGAGCGGTTGAGCCAGAGACGCCAGGACCGGCGCGATGCCTGGCGCTCGACCGCAGCAGGGAGGTGCTGGTCGTCGTCGGGAGTGTGAAGACAGAGGGAAGCAGAGCCGGTGGAGGACGAGGCGGATGAGTTGGCCTGGTCGGCGACCAGGGGCGGGGGGGAGTGCTTGTCGCGCTTGAAGACGGCGACGAAGCGGTGCATGGCAGCGAGGACGAGGAGGAAGTCGTCGTGGGCGACAGCGAGCTCAGCGGCGAGACTAAAACAACGAGAGGGGGAGAAACATTGTCACAGCAAGTCACGCTCTATTATTAGCTACATATGACATCAGCAGCGCGAGGCCGCCAGCGCGCGAGGCGGCGCTCGAAGGTTTCGACGACGCCGGACAGCGTCTCGACGCCCACGCCCGTCCAGCGCGCGCCCCGCCCAACCACCGCCGCCCACTCCTCCCCCATCGCGCCCCCCACGTCGCGCCCTCGGTACAGCCTATATCCCTCTCCGGGCCGCAGTGCCGCCGAGGCGTCGGCAGTAATTGTCTCTCGCTCTCGCTCTCCTGAGGGATTCCCGCCGCCTGTTATTTGTCGGGGCTCGCCTCGCACAACAGGAAAGAACCGCTCCAGCACCGCGTGTCCCTCTCGGCCGCCGTCCAGCTCCCCAATCAACACGCGTTCGCTAAAGTTCAAGTACGCATCCATCATTTCGCCACTCAGATCTCCCCCCCATCTGCTTTCATCAATACACACCTTCACACAATGAGAATCTGCACTCACACGTCAGTCCGCGAATTTAGTTCTTCTCCTTCTTCGCCCCTTTCCAATCTTTCCAGTCCTGTCAAAAACTCATCGGCGCGCGCTAGTCCACATGCCACATCAGTTCCATCTCCTGGTGTTCTAATGTCTTATTGGCAATCCATCACTCAGAATGTTCTTTTCCCACAGACCTTGTTCGTCCATCGAATCCATACACCATCTTCAGAACTATGATTGCCACTCCCATCCAGCTCACTTCAGGAGCGACATTGTCATACACATGTCGCTCGGGATCATACCTTGTGCGTTGCTCAAGTCCCGGCGCCAGCGTGTGGTGCAGCGTTAGGGGAAGCGACAGAATCTGCCCGAGGCGCTTCGTTAATCTGTACAGCATCGCTTCCATTAATATGTCAACTAGGGATGTTGATCTCAACAGACGGAAGCAGGCACTCACGCGTGCCTCCCAAGCCTCGTGACACTACTCGCCACAGGATTGGCGCGGCGTTGGCTTCCGGTGTATAGATTCCGAATGACGTGGACATCATTTTTGACAGCCTCGACGCCAATCCGTGTAACACTTGTGTGCTTGGCGCATCCTGCAAAATATACTTTAACTACAAGTTTAAGTTAAGTTCAAGAAACCTCACGTAGGGTGACATTGCTTGTGCATTATGCTTTGTCAGGTGCACCACCATACTCTCCGGTAGTAAACGACGTTGTATGGGGTCGAGATATGGAAGTTCGTACAATTCGATCAGTCTGACAACCTCACATGTCAATACAGGCATCCATCGAACTCTGTCTTGGTCTACCTGCCTGCTAAAGTCTCGACAGAGTGCCGGCACTCGCAATGTCCAGCATCCTACGATGAGCACGGCAATGTTACTTGCTGGACTTTGGGAGATCTGCCGTCTTCGGCCTTTAGTCTTTCTTTCATGCTTTAGTGGCTGCTCCGCATTCTCGCCATAGTCATCGGAAGAATCCTCCAAATCCGAGTTGGCACGAAGCAATGCCTCCAGTTCTTCATCACGGCTCTTCTCTTCTAGTCCTTCTTCCTCCTCTGAATGGCTTTCATCTTCCTCACTCTCGCCCTCTTCGACATTCTTCTTGTCCTTCACCCCTGTCTTGTCGCTACCGCGTTCATTGATGTCTCCATCTCGGAGTTCCAGGGCAAAGTGGTATGGTTCTGCGGATGGTGGGTCGGAAAGCAATTTGAGATGAAGTGCCCAGATATCGCGACATACAACCTAGAGCAGATATAGAGGCAAACCTCATGACATATCAAACTCACGAACCTCGAATTCCTGAGGTAATGCCCATAGCTTCATAAGTACAGCGATTTGTTTTCGCAGAATAAGCTGCAAGCACTCGAAGTAGTGGTATCTACCCCGCGCGCCATGATATACTTATGTACATCAACCGCCGAACGAGTAGAAGAAAAGTAACATAACATACATGCGGGGTTAGCTTCACTTTTGGCCTCTTTTTTCTTACGCCCGCTTTTAATTGCACGCTTACGCAACGTCTGTTGTCCCAAATTGTCCGTGTCAGTCATCTCTTTGCGATAATTCTATCAGAGCGGTGTCGTCATGAAAGAGTGGGGATGATCAGAACAACAGAACAGACTTGAAGTACATGGCCCTCGCTGCACGCGATGAGCCCGCTTGAAGGCTCTTTATGCCATTGACGAGATCCACAGGTAGGGCAACGCCGTCGTGGTGCCATGGTATGTAGCTGAAAAGTGAGATTAAAAACTTAATTAGAAACGACTTATCGGCAATCGGAGCGCGCTCAGTCACGTGTCACATAGCTCGCTGGCAAGTGCTTCGACCCTGATGAAAAGTTCCAGTTGAATAACTTGCGTGCGAGAAATCGTGTCTAGCGCGTACGCCGCTGCTGCTATCAGGGCTTCACCATGAAGCTCACCCTACTCTTTGCATTTTTGGCCGTTCTGGTAACGACCGTCATTGCGTACGTGTATTGTCTCTCCCGGCGCTGGATTTGTCTGACAAGTTCTGCGTAGATGGGAGAAGGTATCTTGAATCTGGGCCTTCAAGTCGTGTCGTTTAACACACTGCCGCAGGAAGACCATGAAATTTTTGACCTCGTCAGTGAACTTGAGGCGGCAGAAGGCAAAGGAACGACGTTCTATAGCTGGCTCAATGTCCCATCCACCGCTTCCATACCTGAGATTGCCAAGGCTTACCGCAAGATGAGTATGCAACTCCAGTGAGCCTGTCTATACACTGTTCAAGTCCTGTCGTGTTAATCTGTGTAGTCCTGACAAAAACCCAGATGAAAAGGACATCCACAAACGATTCGCCCGACTCGGTGTTGTAGCTACCATACTGCGGAACCCAGAGAGTAGAAAGCGTTATGACTTCTTCTACAAGAATGGTGTGCCAAAATGGCGTGGAACGGGCTACTATTATTCGCGTTTCAGGCCAGGACTCGGGGTGTGTTTGCTCTATCGATCGCTTAAGGTTATTGACGACTCTCTTGTTATTCCTAGACTGTGCTCGTGTTTCTAGTCATTCTAACTTCTGGCCTCCACCTGATCGTACAGAAGATGAACTATAAGAGGGATTTAGAACGTATTGATAGAATTCGACAACAAGCTAAAACTGCGGCATGGGGCCCGAAGGCTATTCCACTCGAAGGACAACGCAAAGTGTGTCTTACAATGTTGATCAACTCTTGATACTCAAACACGTCAAGGTCAAGGTAAACCTCAGCGGAGAGGAGAGCACAGTCAACCGGTGGATTGACTTGGTGGTTGAAGGCCAAAACGTGTATATGGTGCGTCTCAAGTCAATCTTTTGTCGCACCGGAAACCACAACTTTAATCTTTGAAGCTGGACCCATCAGGCAACATGGAAATTTTGGACGCGAGCGCGGCAACATCTCCTAGCGTGTACAGCACTTGGTTCATCGCTCTTATCATGTCCCTTGTGCACAAGGTCATCCCTGCCAAGAATCTTGTTTCTGAGCAATCTGGTGCCATGGAGGATGATGACGCATCGTCCACTGTGGAATCTGATAGCGGCAGGTCATCGGTGCAAGAAAAAGAGAATGGAGTGAAGATTTCTCGACCTCCGACTACTATGGCCGGTGGGAAGAGAAGAAAAGGTGCAGGGAAGAAGCGTTGACACAGGGCAACCCATCTGGAGTCTGCATGTCTTAATTTCGGTTAATGGCATTGGGCCTATAGAGCGTTTGTATTTCAATCACTTGCTGTTTCAGGAATCGTAAAGTCCCATTCAATATTTTACATTTCCCACAAAATATCTTTGTTCAACTGACAGCAACATTGATTGAATGCATAGGCTCCTTCTCGCTAAGAATTCTCTGCTTACCTTCCTGTGTATGTCTTTAACATGTGCGCTACAATCTCATATGGGACTGTCGGGCGCATGTTCCATTGCTCCATCCAACCTAGCTTCGCTCCTTCCCTACCGCCTGAACTCGGCTGAGCAAAGACTGCAGTCACTAGCCAAAAGCTCCTTTCGTTCATCCTATGCTTATGCAGGAGGGTCGGCAACACCGCACGCGGAGCCATCAAATTCGTGTTCGCATCTGTGCGTAATGCCTTGCCCTGTCGTTCGCCCGAACCGATATCAACGATACCCGAAACTCCCGCTTTCGACGCTGCTCTCCCCTCTGGACCATTTTCGTGGGTACCAAATGTTTCTCCGGTGGTCGGTTCCAGGGCACGGCCATCTTCGCGTTGCCCATAAATAGCGAAGCCTCCTTCTGCAGACGACAGAGCCCGTCCACTCCGGATCCTGTGGATTCGAAGATGCCATAGTGGCGTTTCCTTCTGCGGCGGCACTAGCCATGTTTCTACCTCTACATCTTTCCATGGATACCACATCGAGCGCAACCACTTCCCACCCTCGATCCGTGCCTCTTTGGTCACCCGCCTGCACTTCCAAGTCTCCCCACAGTCATCGCTGAGTGCGAGTGTGTTGTCTCCTCCTAGCTCCTCCAGCGTGAGGCTGCCGACGGGAACACTGTATCCAAATGCGGAAGAGTATGCAAGCTTACCATATTTGGCTGCACTCTGTTTGACGGGGTACGAGCATTGCTGTCCAGACGACAGCAGGAACGTATGTCCACCCAGATTTGACACGATGTGAAGGGGATATTGTAATGCTTTGACTGTCTCGCGGAGCTCGTGGGGATATACTTCTTCCTTCGATGTCCAAAACGGATGCGTATCCGAAAGTGCAAGTGTCACGAATGATTTGCAGCACCAGTACGGCGATCCTGGAGAATTATAGTTCTCTGTTATGTTGTGGTTGGGGTAACAGTACCCGATGGTAAGCGTTCCATCAGAAGTGTACGCGCCTGGCTGATTGGCCCAGTAACGAATATTGCGGAGTTGTAGGCCCTTGACAGCGCCCCACGTAAGAGGCGCAGGGAGCTCAACATCAGCAAACGCGAGAGCGCCCCAGAAAGAAGACATCGCAAATCTATAGGTCATACTCCTTCCAAAAGGAATCGCACGCCCTAATCAAGAAACTTGAGATGTGGAAGTTAAACGTTACACTCCGGCCCGGATCTCACCTTCCTCATCAAAGTAGTGGACAAAGTCCAGGGCAAGCGCACGTGCGCGAGTCCTGTATTCTTCGCAACGTTCTGGGTCTTCCTTTTGAGCGAGCTTGGAGTACACAAGCTGTGCAAACTGGATCGCAAAGGAAGACGAGTAGTAATCGAGCTGGATGACACCTTCCGGCCCGTCTCTGGACCATCCACCACCGATATAGAATGTGTCCAGGTGATCGAGGTCAGCTTTCATGCGCTTGGCGTCGAAGCGCAGAGACCCTGCCTTCGAAAGGCCCAGATTAGCAAAAACCTAGTCATGGTGTGAAATTAGGATCTCGATAGAAGTCAAGGTTGGTCACCTACTCTGAACCAGAGCCAATTAGTATTGGGCATCTCCTTATCATTCATGGCGCCCAGCCAATTTTCAAAGTTAGCTTTTGCCTCAGAACTCAATGGATCCCATAGTTGTTCCTTTGCGACCGCGATGGCGAAACCGATCGCAGAGCACTCAACCATTCGCTGATCTTTGTCCCGCATGTTTCCCCAGAATTCATCACTTGTTGGATTGCTTCCGTTCGCAAATCCATCAACCCACCTCCGCTTCCCCTCGTAGTCATCACCGCCACTCAACAGAGCTGCGAGACCCCATATTGGTCGTGAAAATCCTTCCAGCTGAGCAGCGACATCGTCATAATGAGTCCCAGTGTATCCGAGATGAATTCTTGCGCCTCCAGGGCTCGTGTGAGCGGCCAAAGGATCGAGCAACTCCTGAAGGAATCTCCCAAGGTCTTCTTTAGTCTTGAGAGGGTTTGCAGAAAATGGGGTCCTGTTCACGAAGGCATCCATGGAAGATATGTATGTTATGTACACGGAACGGAGGTTCATGCGCCTTTATGCGTCGTGTACGCTGTGGCGGTCCGAGACGGCCCGTTTGCTCTCGAAGTAGCTTCCCACCACAGAAACTTCCACGATTCGTACATCCAAAATGCTCCACTACGACAAAATGTCCCTTTTACATAGTCTCTATTTACATTGCATTAGCTAATATATCCCATCTACTGGGCAACGACAGTTGTTTCGACGATGATTCCAGTCACGCGGTAGGGGTCTATAATTATAAGATCAGAACTCAGAAAGATGGGAAAAGATTTTTAATTGTACTGACCGATGTTAGAAGCTGGACGACGATCCTCAAGGTATCCATAGCCCTGGGCTGCGACATGTCGCGGTACTCGAATGGAGGCACCACGGTTTGCAACACCGGAACTGAATGCGCTGATATGGCCCGTCTCGTGACGGCCAGTCAAACGCAACTCGTTGTCCTCGCCATAAACAGCAATGTGCTCGTCATGCCTCTTCGACAGCTTTTCGATGGCGGCCTCAATGTGCTTCATTCCTCCGGGTTCCCGCATGGCCTTGGTGGAGTAGTTGGTGTGGCATCCAGCGCCGTTCCAATCACCTGAGAGAGGCTTGGGATGGAACGAGACCTTGACACCCCATTGTTCCGCAATACGGACAAGAAGATATCGTGCCATCCATAGGTGGTCGCCCATGGAGATGCCCTCACATGGACCGACTTGGAACTCCCATTGCGAAGGCATAACCTCTGCGTTGATACCGCTGATGTTGACGCCAGCGTAGAGACAAGCTCGGTAGTGAGCTTCGATGAGGTCGCGAGCAAAAACCTTTCCGGTGCCTGATCACCAAGTTAGAATCATCAAGGAGGAACCCAACGGACTAACATACCAGCACCACAGTAATAAGGACCCTGAGGACCGGGGAAACCACCCTTAGGCCAGCCGTAGGGAGTGCCATCGGCGTCGAAAAGGGTATATTCCTGCTCGAGTCCGAACCATGGTTCCTCATCCTTCGCCTGATCCATGATCTTCTTGGCATAGTGACGGTAGTTGGTGCGATTAGGGGTACCGTCATTGTTGTAGGTCTCAGCAAGAACAAGGATGTTGTCACCACCGCGGAAAGGATCTTTGAAGATGGCAGCGGGACGGAGGTAGACATCGGAGTCGTTACCAGGGGCCTGGTTCGTTGAAGAACCATCGAAATCCCAGATACGAAGTTGGCCAATATCGGTCACCTTCTTGCTGACGGTCTAGAAGGGGGACATTAGCTGATACCGGGCAAAGAATCACATCGCAACTGACTGTGGTTTTTGAACGAAGACCATCATCACCGTCGATCCAAACGTCTGTATGCCAGATTAGAAACGAAAGTGAGAAGTAAATGTTGCGCACATTCGGCTTGGACCTTGTCGCCCTGCTCAAGAGCCAAAAAGGGTGCAAGAAGGTCATTACGATATGTATAGGCCGCCATGACAGAAAGTGACAAGTGGGAATCGAGATATTCTAGCGTTTTCCACGCTCGAGCCTCTTTTAAAAGGTCGAAAGGAGCGTTGACGAGTATTGTCATCTATTTATCTGTCTTCTGATTGGACGATAAGACCTCGGGTCTCCTCGGTCCTCCATATCGGGAATCTGGGGCGGAACGCGTCGGAAACCGATCCTCCGTGAAATTTGCATGCACAACATACGCCTCTGTGCTCACACACCGCCTTGCTCCCCACAAAAATTTCTCCGTTGATCTACATTATATCTTCCTCTCAAACTTGGTCGGAAGAATTTTTTTGGATATCAGCGACGCGTAATTTTTTCAAATGCTGCGAATGCTAACTATGTATACACATGTGAACCGGTCGTCATCGCCGGTAACCTGCCTGCCGATTCTAAGCGATCATCTCCAAATCATGATGGAAGGCAATAGTCTATATGTAGCATCAGGAGTAGCTACATCATCGGACCTTAAGAAAAGCAAAAGTAAAGTGCAGTTCCAGAATAATTCAGCTGTCAAAAGTGCAAGATTCTAACCACTTCGTGAGCCAAGGCGCGCCATCGTATCTTCTGCATTTTCTTGCTCTTCAACAGCGTCCGACTGCGTGACCTGCAGTAGGCTGGAGTAAGTGAAATGCTGCGAAATGATTCGATACTCGTACCACTCGTAGAACGGATTTTTTAGAAGATTCCTGTAGTTCTCCAGATATTATAAGCTCGTCCAAGATCTACTTGCAGTCTCAAACATAGTAATGGTCAGATCTTCTAACATACCGCGTATGCCTTTTGAAAGTTGAAAATCCTAGGCAGAAGTTTTAGCCAAGTCCTTATTGTCGGCTTGTGACTCACAGATCCAGTTCACAAACCTGGTCAGACTATGGTCAAAGAAGAAAAACGCACACGCCGTGAAGAGACTCACATTCCCAAAATACCGGTCAAGAACTTCTACATAGCGATGGATGATTTCGAGTGTCACCAGCTCATTGTCTCCGGAACCGATTCCGCAAACGAAGAATAGGGATGCATATCGGCGATAAACAACCTTGGTGTCTATCATTCCTCATTAGAAACACAGGTCTGAGCTGTGACGGCACGGAGCTCTGGACGGCTTCAACTTTCCGTGGGGAACAACAAGAGTGACGCACAGAAGTCATCCGACCAAAAGCAACGTTCTTACGGACCTTTGTACTCTAAGAAGTTACACATTCGCGTTCGGCGGGCCAGAACAAGCTGAGTGACATCCTTGACGATCTTCGCCTTCACTTTAGGTGCCATAGTTGTAAACCATTTCGCCAAACGAACTTTGCCTGAAGATCCAGTTCAATATCCAGATTCGAACATTCATATGTGAGTGTGAAACTCGCCCTGCCGGGATACAAGTAGGATATAGGTGATCATGTATGCTGTCAAGGCTTGACGAATCACACTGTGACGATTTGTCACACTCATTTCATCGTGAACTTTGAGCGTTCCACCTGTGTAGCCCAGCTGAAGACGGCACAGCGTAAGACAACAAATTTGCAGACGAAGACACAACACACATAATCAGGTTGTACGAAACTGGCGTCTCCGGACAGACATCCACTTTCAAAATTATTCTGATCTAGCTCCTCTTTTCCTGATTTGTAAAAAGGAGAAATGTCGCTATCGACTCTCCGGGTACCTCTATGTGCTCCGGGACAATAGCCAGGCCAACACCGACATAGACATCAAAGTATATCTAATACATCTCAAAGTTACATCAGCGCATAAACCTAATCGTGAGGATTTTAGCTGAATCATGTTGTATGTATATAGTACGGCCCCCGACTGTCCACGCGTGGACCGCGCCGGTATAAACATTCTAGACTTTCCTATGCGCGATAATAAAATCAGAGTCAAAAACGCGTATACGACTGTGGCAAGATATTATCAGTCAGAAAGCAAACTAAATTTAGCCTCAAACACGAGAAGTCATTTAGCACATACTTAAGTACATGGCTTCTACTATTAAACGCACAAATTGATCTGACTCGTGAAAGGAATAGCTCAGCGGACAAAATAAATGCCGAAATTCATCCGAAGGACCTGGGACCAATGAAGAGCTATCTAGCCAACAACACATGGGATTTAGCCAAGAAAAACCCGCCTGATTGCCTACACAAATGCACCACGTGTACCTCCCCTCTCTATTTACTACAACAAGATTCATGAACTCGAGAGATGAAGGCACTGGGTACAACGACTTTCAGCGTGGAACACATGTGGAGGTTTGGTTAAGCCTGAAAGCCAAACATTGCAATATTCATCCTTCCACATCTGAGCACAAAGCTCCATGAGTACCGCAAGTCCTAGTTCTGAGGTGCAAAGGTAGTATCGCTTGATCTCACTAGAGAAAGTATCGACTGACGCGTTTTTCGCGCACAGAAATGGCGGATATCATCCCAAAGAGCTTCCCAGTTTGCGAAGTAAAGTAGTAGAAATCTTGGCGGGCACGGCGAATAATTGCCTCACGGAGCTTGGTTACTACCCTGGAATGCCTCAGAAGCTACAGGAACTGGAGCGGCAGAATGCCCAATGGCAGCTGGAAAACGTCAAACTCTTCCAAGATAATCAAGCCCTGAACCACGCACTGCAGGAACGCAAGAATTCACAACAAGAAAGAACTATCAATGCACTACAAGCTCAGATTCACGCACTTTTACAAGAAAAATCGATGTTGTTGAAGCAGAATCAAACTCTTTTGACTGGTCAACCTGCCGCATATCGCAACCTTCTTGCGGAGTATAGTCAAGCTCAAGAACAATATCAGCATGCACTACAAGAAATCAGAACGCTTCGCCGTAATATTGCCGTACTGGGTGGCCGGACACCGGTTCAGTCGCCTGTCACACCGGGACCGGTCGTTTTTCACCTCCCGACATACAGCCCTCAAGGCGCATCACCCCAAATTCAAAGGTCATCTTCCTCTACTGGGCCTTTCCCTGTTAATTCACAGAATCCTGCTGTCAACCTGAAACAATCAACGATACACGGTGAGTGACTTGTTACCCTCACAATGATTTCGCTAGATGCAAGATGATTTCGCTAGTTCCCAATCAGCACGTAAGTTCTAGGCTTCTACTATACTAAAGTCCTTATCTGATAGGACTTCCTGAAGCCCTGGCAGATTGACAAGGGAGACCAGATTTATGTTCTTAAACCAGTAAAAGCCATTGATTCTGCATCTTTCCCAAACGTTTGACTCGCCGAATGTTTCAGACTCTTACTCTACCCAACACACAACAGACCCATCCCCGAAACATTTTCCATCACCATGATACTGACAAAGACATCAACCTCCCAAGTTCCTTCTCAAGAACCTCAAGGTCACAGGCATCTTCACGACCTGGTTCATCAACGAGTTCGTCGCGAGCTGCGCCATTGCCCCTGTCTGTGAGTACATCGGTTGCTATTGGCCAGACAGGGAACATCAATCAACGAAACATGGTCAACTACCTACCTGCTCCATTGAGCGCCCCACCAATATCTCAACGACATCCATTCCATCTGGCACATGTAGTTGAAAATCCCAGCTCCGAAAAAACCCGTCCTGTACCAAATTCTAATATTCCTTTGCATAACAATTCTTCTCCTAGTTTCTCGCGCCTTGCGGAACCTTCTGCTTTCATAACAACACCGTCAGATATTCAAATAACGCGACCGGATCTCCCTGTGAAGAGGCCGGTCATTGTTATGCCGAAGGATACAATAAGTGATCCTTCCAGCCTTGACGTCAACAACAATGAAGAACAGAAGCCTTCGTTTGGATCTATGAATACTCCTGTCAATCACATTCACGCATCAGCGAGCCCAGTAACACCTTGTGAAGCTGTAACGCCCATGAATGGCACTATCGAAGACCCTCCACCTGTTACCGTTGTCGCAACTCCACCTATAGAGTCTTTGAAGCGTCCCAGTCTTGTCATAAACGTAGAGGAATTGCCGACTCCTAAAAAGCCGCGGCTTGAGGAACAAAAGAATGTTGGTGACTCTGCTAAGTCGGCGGGAGATACAGGGGAATTATCTCTAGCCTCAGCGGAGGAGGACCCTGAAGAAAGCGAAGATGAAGAGATTCAGGTTGGACCAGATGGTCTTCGACCGGTAGAGGACTGCTTACCAGATCTCATCGAAGACGATGAAGAGAACGCGGAAATGAAGCTATGCAAACTATGCATGTAAGTCGACACGTCAGAACTTCACGTTCTTGTGCTTAGGCGTTGTTCTAGTGCTCGTTTCAGGCTTGGTTACACATCTGAACCGAAGCCTTTTATCAATGCGACGACTGAAGAACTAGTCCAGCATTGTGTCTCCGAACACCAGAGTGCATGGGAACGCCTTCGCAGTACGGTATGACGGTATTTACATCTGCTCTATACCCAAAATACTTTATTGCTATCCACCCTTGTAACCATATGCACAAAGGATATTCTTGTCTCTTCTGGATGCATTGCTTGTGTTCGCAGTGAGCCCTATGTGACTTTCTCTTTATGAATATATGGTTCTCAGTTGGGTATGCAACTGCAATGGATCTTCTACAAGCGCACCTTTCCTTGCAGGAAGACACATCTGAATGTGTACATGGACCCGCATCTGAAAGAGTTCTTTATCCACGCTCAGGCTTTTTTGTACATTCGAATCACTCGTAGCCTTCAGATGTACCCTGCCTAATAGTCTGACGCTCCATCCGATTGAGCTAGGCGGGCCAAGGTAAAACTGAAGATAGGCCCATGCTCATCCTGCGCTCGGACGACGTCATGAAACCGGGGGCACACGGCAGAACGGGGCTCTTCAGCTCGCAGTGAAGTACAAGTGATTCCATCATAGGCTCCAAGAAGTTCCCATTAATGATGTGGTCAGTGGAATCTTCATATAGCATATCATACTCCTGATGTACACAGGAGAACGATCGCGTACAGATTGAACGTGTCCGATTCGCGATTGAAGTAGATATATTCACTTGTTATCGGGAAAAAGAATCGCAGGTCTCAAGAGGTGAAGTCGTGAATTCTCGTGACCAGCCTCGAGAGGAAACCAAAGACGTAAAGATACTTACAACATAGAAAGAATCGTCGATCCTTTTGCAGTGAAGCACTATGTCGTAGAGCCGTGACAACGGCGTAAACAAAAATGTTTATAGCATGCATAGCATTCATTGAGCAAAGCTTAAATTCATAGTATCACACCTCGAATGGCCTAGGAAAACGGACACTGTCCCCAGAGAGGCATCAAAAGCAAATTGAACTGGTAAAGGGTGCTGCAGAACAAGGGCTCCCCGGAAACCAGCAAAGTGGATAAAACTGAAGCGGATGGACCGAGGTTATAGCGTGAACCCCGCAGTAAACAGTCATGGTGTCATGATAAGAGAAATCTGGCAATTTGCGTGTTTGTTAGTGGAGTGGTGGCGGAGTGGTGGTGAAGAGCATATTGCTGTTGGGCATTGTTGACATTGTCGTCCTTGAATCTAGCTCTGCAATATCTCAGCACTTTTCAGACTGTTGTTTTAAGCATTCCCAAGGTCTCTATGATTTGACCCCATCTCTTTGAGGATGACCTCCAGGGCAGAGTCACAACTTCCCCGTCGGAATCGTTCTAATACCGCCCAGTCTATCTTACGACCAACTCCCATTGCTCCCCTGAAATTTGGAGACTCCAAGGTGCTAAATACGTGGGTGCATGACCCGAAGGAAGACACCAAAGTTATCCTCAACCAGTCATGGTGGCCAGGCGTCGCGGAAGGGGACTTGCTGCGCGTGATTGGTTCTAACTCGAATGATCCAGGAACCGTGTTTTTTTTTTGTGTGCCTAAGGATGATGGATGCGCAAAGCCTCAATTGCAGGTCAGTACACCATTTTTTGGTTATCTAGGGAAAGGAAAGACACTGATTTATCGTGTCAAAGATCTCGATACCAAAGCCCATTGCGGATACTTTTGGACTGCGTAACAATTCAGAAGTGACTCTAATTAAGGTAAAAAGAAACATCTAGCTGTTATCTTCATGGTATCTCAAAGCTTTTATAAAGGTTGATAAACAAGACTGTTGCGCAGAATACGTCGAATTGGTCTTCCAGGATCAATATCTCGGACGCAATGATATGTGGAGATTAGGAAAAGACCTTGTTGGCCAGTGCATATATACTGACCAACATATTGCCTTTGTGGGCAGCATTGCAGCCAAAGTACAGAATATCTACATCGGTGGAAAATCTGTGAGCCTATACGTCGCGAATCCATTCGAATTGCTAGTGAATTGAGTGATAGGTGTCATCAGCATGCGTAACGTCTGCTACGAAAGCTATCTACAAGTCCCTCTCTGCAAAAATGACAATTTTTATACAAGTCTGTCGGGAGTTATGGGAATTCGCTGGTGATGGAGAGCGCTACTATGAAAAGGTCGTTCATTCTTTTCTCCCCGCCCTCTTCCAAAGATGGCGCGAAGCAGGAACAAATCATACTGTCACCATCGTTCTCATTTCACGCGTCTTCTACGAGGAATCTGAAATCGATTATGCAGCGGGTCCCCTGCGTCAGGACGACCACGGTAAATGGTACAAGGATTTTTTCAAGGTCATCACCGATCTCGAGGTGATCAACGAATGGAAGCCCACACTTGTAAGCCTCAAGGACTCGTTTTGGGACTTTCAGCGGGACATCCTCCTCACGCACCATTACCACCAGTCAACACTAGACGCCTCTACAATTGGTCCACCTGCCCAAGTGCGCTTGATTGGGCGCATCTCGTATGCCCATGACGGACCTGTGCTGGAGGCGATCAACCTCGCGCTAAACCCAACCGAAACGCATTACATAGACCGCTCGCTGTCACTCACCGGGACAATGACAATCATCATCACACCTGGCTCTGGATACTTCAAGGTGTCGAAGGACCTCCTCCGGCTGACCACTACGCGCATACTCGATCAGGGATTTGTGATTCAACTCGTGTCGCTCACGAAGCCGCCATTACACCAGAGTCCTGTCTTCAGTTTCCGCAGCACTGAACCGAAACAGGAAATCGTGCTTGATGGGAAGAGTATCGCCCAGGCGCGAGATCCTCTTTGGGGCCCTGTAGAGGATGCGGGAGAGATGAAAACATTCTGGTGGGAGCCATTTTGGGCGTCAATCACATTTTGGGACAAGCAGTTAGATCTGCCCTTCAGAGGTGACAGGTCAGGGGTATCCTGCATTCGATGTGGAACTACTGATTAAAGAAAAGTCCAGATTTATAGGATGTGCTCGGATGGGACAGATTCAGATGCTCGGTCTGCTCGAACTCGACGTACTTTCAAGCATAGAAATTCCTTTTCTGCCCGAGAACAGTAACGAAGCGTCTTCATCCACCACACCTCAGGAAGTGATTGAAGACAGCTTCCCGTCTCAAGCAGAAGTTGAAAAGTTCGATATGGACATCTTTGCTCTGCATCCAGAATCCAAGGTCGCCTGCATAACTCGAGATGCCATCGCTTCCTCGACAAGTAATTGTTCAACTGGGATGACATACCGAATTTCCGAAAAGCGCTCTCTACACAGAAATTCTACGACCGGAAAAATAGATCCGATTGAAGAAAGCCCGAAGCGAGTTTTTGCCAGCCTTCCAGCTGAAGACTCTTCAGGGAAGTCGAAGTCTGGAACAACTACTTTTAACGGAGTGAGCAAATCACCTTCTCAGTCCTCCATCCTATCGCTGCGCTCTAATCTCTCCGCGTCGTCTTCAAAGACGCGCACATCCCAAATTGCTGCTCCTAAAGCCACTTTGGCATCCAAGCTTGCCCCTTCATGGCTCTTCAACCCTTTTCGAAGCCAACCCAGTGAACCGCAGACCTCACCTATCTCAGCCTCTTCCTCAACAATGACTTATGCTCGTGCTCGAGAAAAGGAGAAAGATAAGTCAACACCAAAACCGACTTCTGGTTCAACGCATTCGTCTCCAATCCGGACACCCATCTCCCAGCCTTTAGCAGCCCAAGCTAACCTGAGCCACTCCCCTCTTGCCAACTCTCCCATGCCCGTTGCCATTCGAAAGTCTGCTGCTTCCACCCGCCCAAGCACAGGACGCACCTTTGAAGATGACGTGCTCCTTCCCCAGCGCATCACATTTCCCCGTTGTTCTCCTGTTGGTACTCCTCCACGCGATGAGGCAATCTTTGTTAAACGCCGCAGCGCCACCTCCGTCCATTCCCCCTCTTTTGGAGGGCCTGGCACCTCATCTTCCCCTGGGGTGATTGGCAATCCCTCTCAACCACAATCTTCTATTCCACATTCACAATCAAGCCTCGCTAGGCGTTGGCAACACATGTTCCCCCAAGTCCTTACAAAACACCAAATCAAGTGGAAGCCCATAGCGGTTCCGATGTGCCTCCCACTTACTGTTGAGTACCTCCCTACTAACGCAGAGCTCGAGTCATTGTACGACGTGTTCTCGTATGATTTTGTTGTGGACCCAGGGGAGATGAAGAGTTTCCTGGTGAAGCCTCCGATGGCAAAGGGAAATCTGGAAGAGTGGCGAAGGGCATGGGCATTGGTGGTAATGAGAGGTATGGCAGCGGTCAGGCTTGCCCAAGGATTTCAATTTGTGGTGCGATGCCCTATCAAAGGTGGAGGGATGGAAGAAAGGATGGCGTTAAGGAGAGCAAAGTCATTGATGGCAGACGATAACACGCCCAAGTGCATTGGAGCATCTGATGTGTTGCACTCGCCAGATGATCCAGTCTATCTGAGCATGACAAATGAGATCCATCACATCTCATATACTGGAGAGGCTATTCAAGTCAGACGGTATGTGCGACGCAGGCCGACTTCTAAGCCGTTTGAATACCAGTGTTTGATGTGGCCAAAACTCGGAGGTATGCATCTTCTTGACTTCATTGTATCTGATATGACTTGTTAAGATGACCAATTCTGTAGGTGGGTACACGGAGTTGTCGACCGCGTTTGAATCTCATGGTTTGGAAAACTATGGATGGAACCGGTAAGAAGTACTCCTTTCTCTGTGCAAGAGTGGTATTAATCTCCACAGTAGACTTGACATGTTGGTCGCAGGTTATGAGCACAATTTTAACGAGTCCCTTCGCTACTGGCGCACACGATTCATCGTTATACCTTCCTCTGATGATCCCCAGCCTGTCTCAGGTCCTAATGGAGAAAAGCTCAATGAGGAAGAAATCCGTATTATGGGGATTGAAAAGCTTGCAGACCAATTTACGAAGCTTCGATGGCAACCCATAGAGGAAAAGGCTGCGTATTCAGCCTCACCCGTGCGCTTCCTGCCGACGACACTTGGGCCTGCTCAGTGTATTCGTGATGCAGCTTTGATGGAGCAACTCGATCAGATTCATGCTGCAGGCCCATTGAAGAAGAAGATGAGAAGTGAGAGGGAGATTGGAGATATGCCGCTCGCTGCGATTGCGAAGGCGATGCGGGAAGAGGGCGGTGTACCAATCAAGGACTATCATTGGCATCGCTCATTCTATCCGAACTCGTTTACAGGATATGATATGGTGTCGTGGCTTGTCAGGGAGTTTAGGGACGTGTCGTCCAGAGCACAAGCAGCAGAGTGGGGAGTCAAACTGCAAGAGAGGGGTCTCCTAGAGCATTGTCGAGGACTCCATAATTTCTTGGATGGGTGCGTATGGATATACCTTTTGCACGCGTTGTTCACATCCTGTTGATACTCAGACACTACTTCTATCGCTTGAAGGGGGAGCACAGTGTTTCAATGACGACCAAGAGCTGGTTTAGAAGGTACACTACGGAGGGTGAAAACCCAAGGGCAACCTATTATCCGTCGAGCAACGTTCGAACCACAAATTCTAGCCCTCGGAGACATAAGAAGCGAATTATTCTCAGTCAAAGTATGGTAATTGATATAGATCCCAACAAGGTACACGTACAAGCCTTCCAGGCCGACACATTCACTGACCGGGAAACTGATTTTAGAAAAGCGATCAGGCGGAATCTGTCATCCTGCACCATGATATTATCCACAACCCTGGCACTGTATTCCACTTTGAGTTGCAGTGGATCGGTACCACCGCTCGCTGCATTGAGGACCTTGTACGTCAATGGGGACGAATCGTCGATAGGTACGGATTGAAACTGGTAGAAGCCTACGTAACGCAAATAAGCGACATTCGCCAGCGAAACGCGTTCCAATCCTGCTTCCCAATGAGGCTTGCTGTCCAGCCTCCTATTGTCATGGACATCGAAAAGCGTGTGCCAGAGGGGACACAAACAACTCATTACTTTGAATACGCCCTGCTCAAGAAGTTTGGGTATATTCTTGACGTTGAGGCCGCTGCACTGTACCCAGAGCACATAGACGTGGTCTATTCGTATCGCCGCTCGCCGTATAAGTACTCGCAGTTCGTTCACAAGTCTGGTCAGGGTTTCGTACAAGTTCTTGGAGGCTCACAGGGCTTTTTATTCTTAACGAATCGTTTGATGGGGCCTGGGAGGATGGAGAAAAGTAAAGAGTCGAGGAGAACACCAACGGTAGAGACAATCAGGATCGAACTGTACAATTTCGTGTCGGACAAGAAGGCACTTGAGGACTTCTACGCCGCAGAGACCGCAATGTTGATGCAATACCAGCCAACGGAGGAGCCGCCTCCGCTTTTTCACAGCGAACAAGTGTAATCTATTAGTGGGGTAATTTTAATGCTACGTTTTGGTTACGTTGGAACTATGGAATGTCGTATGCGCTTGCAATTGATCATGTCCCGTCCATTTGAAACTCACATTCTCCCGGTCAAGAACTTCTACATATTGATGGATAATTTCGGATGTCACCAACTCAGATCATGTATGTATGGTGTCAAGGCTTGACGAATCACACCGGAACGATTTGTCACTTTCATTCATCGTGAACTTTGGGCAGTCCACAATACCACCTCTGTACCTCAGTTGAAGACGGCACAACGTGATAAGACAACCAAATCTGTACACGGACACAACACATAATCAGATTGTACATCCAATCTCAAGCTTTTCTACACATTCAAATGACTAAGGTTCAATAGTATCCGCAAGGTTTTCTAGAAGAACGGCAAGGCGTTCTGCTTCATAAGCTGCCAGAGTGACATTTCTTTCAATCGCTAAAGCCTCAGTCAGAGCAGGGAAGGTAGTCGCTCCGTATCCTATTGTATTTTCAGCGTTGAGTAAAGCCTGCCTGACCCGAAAGACTTACCAAGCCACTTTCCAGGAGCGACACCAAGGTTTTTATACCATTCTCTGTCTTTGATACCACCCTCTGAAATGAAGCCACGCTCGAACGCTATAATCTTTTTATTGACCTTCACAATGCGTTTCGCAGCCTTGATGAGCTTCTTCAACTTCTTGGGTAGGCGCGAAGGCACATGATAATTGGAAAATCCGGGATTGCCAGGCTTATCAAAGTATTCAAAGAGGTCGAGCTTATGGTCGGACCAGAGATGTTCCGGATTAAGACCATCCCTGGGATGGTTGAGTCCAAAGTGGCAGAGCTCATGGGTGTTAAGATGGCCGGAACTACCGTCGAAGCCATCAGGTTTCCGCTGGCCGA
>JABAJZ010006840.1:0-13200 GCA_018857265.1 Termitomyces sp. T32_za158 | reverse complement strand
TGCAGTGCTCGGAATGTTCTTGATGGCTATGATGGGAGAAAGGAGAAATGGAACGTACGTCTTCTCCATTTACTTCCAATAAGCTGGTCCAAGCATCATGTCCCTCATGCTCTGAGACTTTCTGGTAATTATGAGGCTTGACGCCAAAGATGCTTTTGATCCAGTCTTTGACCCGTCGCAGGAACCGAGAAGGCTTGCCGCAATGATGACGATGAGACGAGTGGTGACGATGAAACTTGCGGAGGATGCGTTTGAAATCCTTCTCAACTTTGAACTTCTCTTTGTCCAACGCGCAACTGGCAGTTTGGACTTTCTTAATTGCTTGAGACAGCCTAGAAAGATCGAGCGTATCGAAATTTGATGACGAAGCGGATTGAATAGCGGAAACTCTATAAGCAAGAGGTAAGGTTTATATTCTCAGTGTTCCTGGTTTATACACTTACTTATCAAGGTAATCATCTAGCTCAAATGCGTATTGCGTGGTGTTCAAAGGAATCACGAAAGAATCAGCAAGATGAAGAGCAAGAAGACCCATATGTCTTGCGACTGCTACCTGTTAAGAAAAGGGTGTGAGAGGAGCTCTGAATCACTTTTTCAAAGAATATACATGACGGTGGAAACCAGGATCGGCATAGATCTCCTGGAAGTTCTGACTGTCATAGATGGAATGATAGTGGTAGACAGCGTCGGTGGGTGTAAATCCGAATCCTTCGTCGGAACTTGCCACCTAGAGGGCAGAACCGTGTGAGTCAAGAGTTTTCGGGAAAAAATGATATTCTACGTACACCAATGTGTTGCAAGAATACGGTATAATCGCTTCCACTTCCCAAGGGGCCGATATCGGTCTTATAAGCGCGCAGTTCTTCTTGCGTGGTGGTGTATGACTCCAAAAACTCCGCATCAATAGTGAAGTTGATTGCGGGCTTGAATGGACCATCATCATTTTTCGCATCCCACAGATTTTTGCCTTCAATCGTCGGATGCGGAACCTTGAGGGCCGCCTGCTTTATGAGATTTGCGAGAGATGGTGAGGCACTGACTCTCCAGCGTGAACCGGATGCAGAAGTGTCGGTATTCAGGTACGCGACAGCATGCTTGGAGATCCATTCAGCAAAGTCTTCACCCCATTCAGTACTTCCAACCAGACCATACTACAAGACTAGATCAGAGTTCTGAACACGGAACGAAGAATGTACATTACTTCTTCGGCGTCCCAACTGGCAAACACAACTAATCGACAAAGGTAAATCTTTCATTCTTCTTACAAAATCTTTGCATACCTGTTCGCAGAGGTCTCCATCCATTTCTAAGAAGGGCTCCGAAACCTCGGATTATTTCATGGAGGGAAACTGTTCCGCTTGTGGGATCAGCAGCACCGAGAACCCAAGCTAGGGATAGAATCAGAACCGTGCAATAGTTACTGTAAATCGAATAGCATACCATCACGATGGCAACCAATGATAACTACCTCATCCTTGATGTGGCCAGGAATAGAAGCCATTGTGTTCCAGATAGGAGTAACTTTCGTGTCCACTATTCACGTATATTCGAATCGAATTCGAATCGAATTAGCCAAAAAAGGTATTGCTGTGGCACCCACCGTGATTGACCAGTTTGATCTTCGACGCGCTAGCCTTTCCGTTCAATGTTCTTCTACCATGCTCGCCTACTACGTACAATTCACCAATTTCTTTCAAGAGTTTCTGGCCGTTTTCCCAAGAAATAGGTAGACTTGGTATCTTGGGTATGTTGGTGCCCTCCTCTCGTTGAGCATGTTCGTAGGCAGGATATCCCGGGGTAGTGGGGTCTCCAGGATAGGAGGAAAGATACTGTACACTTCCACGCTGCACAGAAGTAGGGTTACGAGCGGGCCCATGAGGGTAAGGAGCGAAACCGTTCTCGACGGTGATGTAGCCATCATCTCGCGTGTCTGAATAAATCAGAACACCAATTGCACCAAGTTCTTGTGCGCGTTTAACCTGCGGAAAGATTACTGTAGTACAGAAGAGAGCACGCCGAATAAACCTTAAGACCGCGGAAGACAGCACCATAACGAACGATGACAATCTTTCCGGTCAAGTCAGCGCCAGCTGCTACAAGTTCGTCATAATCCTTTATCACTGGTTGATTAAATTACACGATAAAATTCTCTTGGACTCACAGCCTTAGCTCCATAGTTCGCATACACAAGGTGACCCTCGGCAACTCCATCTTTGCTTAAACCATGCCAGGTGGGGACTGAGTCCTTATAGGTAGATGCATCCCCGTCCAATGGGTCGCCGTCTTCGACGAGATCAGCTTCCCATACTGTAGAGTCATCTTCACCAAGGATCTGAAGGCTACGGTTAAGAGGTGTATTCAGGACGGGGTAGTAGACGTCGATCCAAGCAGAGGGCTTGGTTGCAAAAGGAGTGGTCAAAAGCAAGGTTGCATTGCGAGACTCTGGGGTGCCTGCAGAGAAGATGGGTTCAGTCTTTTCAATACCAAACTCGGTTTGAAAAAGCTCGAGGAGGACTTTTGCATCCTCGAAGTCTGCGGGTGAGCCAGCAAGATGAGGATGAGTAGCATAAGCGCGAGATGCAGCAAGTGCACTCTCAGAGCTAGGGACAGAGCTTGGAGAGACAACGATTTGAGTGACTCAACATCTGCAGTATCCGTGACAGATGAAACGTACAGAAAAAGTTCATCGCGCTTAGCGTCACTCAGACGATGATGAGACAGCGAAGGAGTCAGAGGAGGCCGACGGACAATTCCAAGTTGAAAGACAGTAGCCTTTATGGCGAAGATAGCGAGGAGGATAAGAGCAAAAACTCGGAAGCGAAGGAATCTGTTCCCGATGTCGAAGTGCTTTGGTGGAGGAGCGATTACCCCGAGGGAGATCTGCTGTTTCTCGACCTCAGGCATGGTGGGACTGCAATGATGGCTGGCTGCTAAGTGGGTTCAACTTATAAGCGGACGATTCGCGTGGAAATAAGTAGCAGAGCATGCATGGGTCTATTAATTGATTAGTATTATGGATGCCGTCATAGGCCAGATGCCCCCCGTGATCCGTCGACGCGCTGACATGGACCTCTGTTTCTCCCCTTCCTCGTCCACTGACGGTGGCGCCTACAAACTCCTTGAACTCCCCCCTGATCTTTGCGAACTCGTCGAAAATGCTATTGACTCATCGACTCCTCTCCGGCAGGTCTATGTCCCAATTCATTCGCCATTGGCTTATCGCTCTTTCTAGCCTCATGATCAAGGGACAAAGCGGAGAGGATGCAGTCCTCTGCACCGCCAACAAAACATTTTCTGTGCGATCTGTGGTTCTGTCCAACTCTATTCTTGTGGTCACTCCACCTCCTGACGCGTCTTCTCTGGACTTTGCGGATGACGCAGTGGTCATACGCGACCAGGTCACTGAGGTCCTAGAATTGGCCCCTGCAGTACCAAAACTGCATACTTTAAGCGCGCTGTTAAGGGGGAAAGAGTTTGATGGGGATCAGTTTGACGACGACGGAAATGCTGAAACAACGGACGCGACAGTGAGTGTGCCAGCAGCAACATGCAGCTTCTGTTGACATCCTCGTTCAGAAGGTCACCTATGACGACGCGCTTCAGACAATCCAGGCCAGTGACATGGAGTTGGATCGTGGGTTGAGGGACAGGCGTATCCTCATTGTTAAAGGTCGGTCCCATTTTTAGTTGCTGAAGAGTCCCATCAATTTTTTATAGGCGAACTTCGACCCATCGCACCGATATACCTTGATCATCTCTTGGAATTGTTCTTAAATGTTCTTGTCGCTCTTTCTCTCTCACACGAGTCGGCTTCTGTTGAAGCGATGTCTTCATCGCTTGCCGATGACCATCAAGTGCCGAGATGGCTTTCAACCCAGATCATGTCTTGGTTTGGAGAAATCAAAGATGGAGCATGGAAAATGGATGTGAGTGCTTTGATAAAGGAAGTCGGATTAGGTATTCTCAGGCATCATCGAGTAAGTGTCAAGATTTTCGGCTTATGACAATCCTTCATTTGCTTCAACAGCATCAGCCCATATCTCAAGATGAACTCATCGCCCGGTGGAAGTTTTTGGTCGGCGACACTTTTGAATCTTGCGTTGATCTTGACCTTCTTTCAGTGAGGCATCTATCGTGGTATTTCCTCGAATATGTCACTCATAAACGCGTATACCTCAGGGAAACTACCTCTCTTCTCTCGATAACCCGGAGAACCTCACTTATTTCCCAGCATCTGCCTTACCTGTCGACCCGTCTCGCCGCTTTGCTGACCTATTTTTAACCCGTTCTCGATGGAAAGTAAAGGATATAGCACCGTTCCTGAGTGACATCGCAGTCGACTCGAAAGAGCGAGACAAGCTTCTGCTCAGATTTTCGAGGGCCACGACAGACGCAGATGGCGTGTGGTACACTGCAAGGACTCAATATAGTGGATGAGCCAAGTTGACAACTTGAAGCTTGCTAGAGATTATCGGGTTTAATTATATCGTATATTACAACCGTCATAATATCCTGGCCCAAGGTATTCCAAATATCAGTATCAAGAAAGGACAGTTTTCTTCTTTGATCGTGTGTGCGCCGACTTTCCACCAAGACCAGCCAGGGGCGTCGGCCTGTACTCGTCATCTTCCTCGTCGTCATACTGCCTCCTTCTCTTTCCTTTCACGTCTTGCTGGATCTGAGAAGTGGATTTCGAAGTATTTTGAACTTGACGAATGAGAGCCCACATAGATCTACAAACTTTGCTGTTTAGGCGGATGTCTGTATACTCTGCTCGAATGCCTTTGCGAAGGGCTGTGATGGCATTGGCACGATCTTCCATGGGTTTCCTTCGCATTAGAAAGAGTAAAACTCCTGGAGGGCGTTCAGCTCAAAGAAGCTTACAAAAATCAAGTTTCTTACCAACGAAGATGAATTCGACAGGGGCAAGACGGCTACCAATTTTTTTAAGCCCATAGCTCAGATCTTTATCGTTGCCGATTTTCCAGAAATCTAAAAGGACATCCCGAATGTCGTTTTTGAACTGTTCAGTTGGAGGATCCTCGCGTTCGATCCACTTCATCATACTCGTTGCGGTAGGTATTTCCTCTTTAGCAGGCAAAAAGTCACAACAACAGACAAGGTATGCAATGTTCTGGAAATCACGTCCTCGCTTGGTATCCCATTCAAGGACGGTGGCAAGACCACCTTCCACTCCAACGTGTCGTCGTTCTAATTCCCGTATCCAGTGTGCCCACGGTGAAGACAATGCCTGTAATTTCTCTGAAAAGTCTCAGGACATGGTCGGAGGTCGTCACAAAGCATCAATACCTGCAGCGGTGAGGATCATTCCCATTTGTACCCTCTGGAAAACCTCATGTTCTGCTCCAGGAGCCAAATTACGATATTCCACTAGGACACATCGGAATTTTGTTTTTCACAAGTCGTCTAGTACTCACCGCAAGTCAGAAGGTGGTCCAAGAATCGCTCCCGATGAATTTCTGGTAGTTCCGCTTTAACAGTCCGCGAAGACTGTGGAAGTGTAAACCACCACTGTTTCTTTGACTTTGGATCCTTAACTGTCAGAACTGAGCTCCAATATGGTTGTACGTATCACATCTTGCCACCTACAAGGAATCTAACCCCAAAAGAATGAGGACACATAAGAAGGAGGATACGGACAATAGGACTTACTTGGCCGTCGCAGAACTTCTGGATCGAAGTCAAACGCTACCCAGAGACATTCAGAATATGAAAGAAGGAACGCGAACGCGCTTTTATCACCTGTTTGCCATCAACGCATACCCGAACCTCTTCGTTAGGATCGTCTTCAGCAGGATGTACCGCGAATACAATTGGCGGGACATAATAGTTGTGAAAGAGGGAATGAATAAGGAACGTTTGCTTGGTCTCAGTCCATACAACGTCTGCAGCACCGAGGAAGTTCAATGGAGAGCGGCTATGGAGAATAGAGAAATCACCTGCCTCGCTGGTATGATGGCTCAAGATCAATGCCACCGTCGTGTATCAGATCTTTCAAACTACTGTATGAGTAACTTGTAATAGGAAACGCGAAACTGCGCACCATGTAACTGTCGTATCGTCAATTTCGTCTCCGTATACTCTGGTAGTGCCCCACGAATCTTGAAGTTATTGGGATTCTCGTCGCCTGAGTCGGAGTCCTCATTGAGGAGCTCGTCAAGTTCTGGCTCGTAATCAGGCTCTTCCTTTGGTTTTGGAGAATAATTCATTGGAGTGGGCATGAAGAAAGGTAAAAGTGGATGAGCTGCAGAATGATTTTGATTTACATAATCTAGTATCCATAAATTTGATTTCGATCGAACGTTGCTCTCGACCCTGCATCATGGCTGAGAATGTCAAGATTCCACTTCCCAAGTTTATAAAGGTCTTCACAACTAATAATGTTCCTGTTCCCAAAGCTATGGCTATTTCAGCCACTATGTAAGCCGCGCGTCTTCTAAAAGAGCCCTCTTATGTTACCAAGATATAAGCAATTCAATACGCCTGCGCAACTTTCCAAGTTGGACGACCAAAAGTTGATTTCTGCTGGTATCAATAGTAAGGACGATCGAAAAGCCATTCTATCTGCGCTGCGCAAGTCCGGATACTTGCCAACTGATCCACGCAAGAAGCTTGAGAAGGCTGAAGACAGGCCATCTACAACGACCGCCGTTCAGGCTGCGGTATGATATGGCGGCTATTTCTCAACGTTCGAACCTTGAATCACAGTATGTAGATTACGCCTCCTCCAAAGCGCAAACGCAAGAGACCCGGCGATGTCAACGAATTCCTCCCGAAAGGCCCTACCGACGAGGCAGCTAACTATGGGAGTTTAGATTTTGGGGAAATAGTAGATGAAGAGGTCTGTCTTGATCCTCAGCATTCGAAAATGAAACCTGAAAACCACAGATCCTCATGAAAAAGACAACTGTGGTCAACCGAGCTCCTCTCATGACACTTTGGGCAATGACTGTGGCTGAACGGCTTGGATTCCGTCGAGAAGAAGCACTTAGTATTGGTCAATTAGATCTTTCTTTCCAATCTGGCCTCAGCACAGACTAACCGGTGTCCACAGCATCTGTATACACAGAGATGAACGCTTTAACCAAAGGAGTGTCTCTTGGAATCTACCAAAGTGGGAAGGTATCAAACATGGAAGCTGTTGGGGGCGGCTCTCAGTCCTATATTGAATTTATGGGAAGACGGTGCGTTTGTCTGACAAAATCTCTTCTGAGGCTCACAAATCTGCATTATGCATGACCTTGCTAGAATGTGGGTGAACATTGGTGGATATTCGCCGCCTTCTCTCATCATCTCTCCAGACCTCTCTATCGAACACAGACGCAGCAATGGCGCGCGCTCTCTAATGGGACGCCTGCCGAACCTAGCCCCGCATTTTCGTATATATCTCGCGCTTTCCGTCAGACCACCCCTCACATATCCGGTGCTTTAAGGCTCCTCGCAAGCAGTTTCAACGTCGAAGATCTCAATGGTTTGGCTTGGGGGCTATATGCGCAGTTTCGACCAACTGTCGACCAATGGGGTGCGAAGTCAGAAGTTAAATGTTCAACTATCCTGGATTTAAGAAAGGACTTAAAGTCTGCTCGAGAGCATGTCGTCAACACAGCGAATATCGTCCAAGTCAAAGACGAGATAGTAGATGATGACCTTCCCAAACGGAAAAGGGCAAATCTTTCTTTAGAAGAGTATGAAGCTACTTTGGATGAAGATTTCAACTATGACAGTATCGGTCCTGACCTTGGCGATGATGTTTGCACGTAACATCTATCCAATAATCTGATAGTTACACACGCTGTAACTTAGTATACTCTATGTCATCTACAGACCCAGCCCCGTATTGTATATGTAATCAGTCTTCTACAATTTCTGGATAACTGCAGAAGTAAACTCAGAAGTAGTAGCAGAACCTAACACAGAAATTAGCTCAATAGTTCATTTCAGGCATCTGAAAGGGGAACATACCACCCATATCAGCAGTACGAACTTTTCCCGAGTTAATGACGTCAAAAGTTGCCGTAGCAATGCTGTTGGCGATGGAGTCAAGGCTGTTGAGGTTTAACGCATTAGAATGAAAGGGGAACGGCTGTCTTGTGGATGCTTACCCAAGATGCCTGAGCATCATGGTCGCACTAAGAATCATAGCCGCCGGGTTGGCGCGGTTGGTGCCCATGATGTCGCTAGCGACATGACGGCATCCGGGCTCGAATAGGGCATATTCCTGTCAAAAAACGGAAATCAGAAGACAGGAGAACAACAGTGGCATACGAACCCGTCCAACGTTACAGCCCGGTACGATACCAGGACCGCCAACGAGAGCGGCACCAATATTAGACACGATGGCGCCGTACAAGTTAGGCATCACCATGACATCGAATTGGCCAGGTCGTGCAACAAGTTGCATTGAGCTTAGAAAAACGTCTGAGACAGGACAGTTTACGTCCAAGGCCAAAGGGCAACGCACGTATTGTCAACGATCATGTCGTTGGACTCAATACCAGAGGACTTGTACTCTTCAGCAACACGACGGAAAGTGTTCAGGAAAAGGCCGTCACCAAGCTTCATGATATTGGCTTTATGCACACATGTCACTTTCTATGAAAGGGGTAAGTTAAGTTTGAGCATAAGAGGACATTGGCCAACTTTGCGGTTGTTCTTCAGGGCAAAGTCAAAAGCAAAGCGTGAGATACGCTCGGCCTTGGCGCGCGTGGAGACTTTCAAACTCTCTACGACACCAGGATAGCTCTGATGCTCAAGGCCTGAGTATTCCCCCTCGGTGTTCTCACGGATGATAGCGAAATCGACGTTGGAGTGACGAGTGGGGAAACCGGGGAGTGACTTGCACAGAACAACTGAGGCATAGATGTCGAGTTGTTGGCGCATGGCAACGTTCCATGAGATATGGCCAGATTGTGATATTGGGGTAAAAAGTATCCCTGAACGAGTTGGTCCGCGTAAGATTTGTAACCGGGACACGTAGAGAGGATATGAAACTACCTTTCAGGCCGACTCGGTTACGCTTCAGACTTTCCATAGCTTGCTTGAAAAGGGCTTCGCCAGAAGAAGACATTCCAGAAACATCATACTGTTCCCACTCGATTGGAGCATTGACATGATCAAAGATCTCCTTGACGGAGTCGGTGATCTCTGCTCCAATGCCGTCGCCAGGAATGAGGGTCACCTAGAGGCGGGTAAAATCGGCACATGGGAGAAAACGAAAGACCAGAAAGACAGACCGTATAGACACCACCGTATTTGGTTGTTGGCTATGTATCCTGATGAGAAGCTGGGACACAATAGAAAGATAGCACATACCCTATGGGCAACACTCGGGAAGCTGCCAGGGATGTTTGTGGCATAGGACCTCTAAACAACGACATCAGGGAAACAACTAACGAGAAAGAGTATGTACCAACAGACTGAGCAACAAGGGGGCGAGCAACAGCAGAAAGGGCGTTGCGCAACATCACGGACGTTGACGGTTATGGGATGTAGAAGGTAGGTTTCGGGTTTCGGGACGGAAGATAAAATCACTAAGTGATGGAGTATGTATGGAGAGAAACTCTCGGTTACACGTGGCCAGAATCGCGCTCACGTGCTTACTTGATCGGCTGGAAGATTTTTTACACCGGGCTCCGGGTTCACTTGGACATATGCCACAAGTAGTTGGTTGATAACTTAGCTTTCTCGTAGTTCATGGATACTTCTGAACTTCCTGTTCCCAGTCGCCAGCGTTCTCCGTCGTACTATATTGCGCTATTGTGCATTGTCCTCCCATTATGCTCAACAATCCCTTTTGCTTGGCTGTATGTGCTATATGTTGTTGGAACTGGTCAAGTCTGGTGTCCGTTGAAATTATCGTCGACGACTCATTGGCTATTCGTCGTTGCGCTTTGTGAGGTCAATAGATCTGCAGTCAATCTACAACAAAGTCTGACGTGAACTCTAGGTCCTCTTTAGTTTATATCAATGTTACCTTTGGCGCGTGGTTTCAATACCAGCACCATGTGGCCCCGGCGACCCTGGAGAAATTCAGGCTGCGTTCAAGAGACTACTCAAGTCAGGTCTCGCCAACCTTCCAGCAGATGGGGGCGGTGAGGAGTCATGCCGGCCAGGCAGCCCCCACGAAGACATTGTCCAGCTTGAATTTGATGACCCGCGTGCCATCGATTTTCGAAACGCCCTGCGACCTTGGTTCGGCAACGCAACATGGTCCTCTATCAAGCTCCATCAAGTCCGGCAATGGCTTTACTGGTCGATCTATAATGCAGATATGCATTGTTACGAAAGTCTGACTGCCGCCCAGCAGGCTGTGCTGACAGGTGCGCTTGACCTTCTCCAGAAGCGTTGCGGGTGTGTTTTTGAAGAAGGCTCTAACCCATCTATCAAAACCATGAGGATGACTTTGGACAGGGCCAATGTTATCTTGCGTCCTTTCACGTTCTATTTAATAATCTTCCTAACCAATCTCAGTCTCAAAAAGTGGTTGCAATATGGTTGGAGCGTCCGTTTTGCTCATTACAACGGTTTAGAGTGCGTGTTGAATGTTACAATCGTCAGCATGTGAAGTAAAAGAACGATTTGCCCAGATATCTCATCCGCACTCCAAAGCATTGGGATCCTGTCACAGGACCTCGCCCTCTGATTTTTATTCATGGTCTGGGAGTAGGCCTACTCATGTACAACAACCTCCTTCAGCAATTTTTGCATCAGTTTTTGGATCGCCCTGTGCTTGTCCTGCTTCAACCTCAAATTAGCCAACATATCTTCCACTCCAAATTCCTCGAACCTATGACACGATACAAAACCGCAGAACATCTCGCGAACTTACTAGTTGAACTCGGCTGGGTGCATCACGATCCAGATGACGGAAACGATACTGAAGAAGAAAAGGAAATCGTGCAATCGTTGGTCGGAAAAAGGTGGAAAGGCGTTACCATGCTAAGTCATTCAAAGTGAGGCATCTGGCATTGATTCTGCTCCTTGTATTCACAGCTATGTAGTGGGTCATATATCCATGCGTGGATGCTGAAAAGTTATCGCAAGATGATTGGCCGGTCTTGCTTTGTTGATCCTGTCACTTTCTGCTCCTGGGAAGGTGGTATGTCTAAGTTCAACTCAATAAGTGACAAAAAATCAGAATCGTTTATTTCTATCATAGACGTATGCTACAACTTCTTATATCGTCACCCAAAAACGGCAAGTCCTCCTACCAACGCATCTCCTGTATGACTTACTCCGTGGTAGGCGATGGAAGTATTGATGCGCTATTTTGTTGCAACCGAAGTTGGTGTGGTCAACATGCTTGCACGACATTTTGACTGGGCCTCAAACACACTCTGGTTCGAGGATATACCGAACGCACGCGATCCGACAAAAGCCATTTTCTTTCTTGGGGGGCAAGATTCCATCGTTCGCTCTGAAGTGCGTTTCTGCTGCCTATGTAGATCGTCTTACTGAGCGAAATTGATATATCCAGCGTGTCAGGCGTTATCTTACGTCCCATGGAGTAAGAGAAGGTTTGTGGTTCGACCCCATTGGGTCTCATGGACAAGCTTTGAAATCTGGAACACGCGGTCATCTGGAAATCTTCTGCTGGATTCGAGAGGACATCTGATCGCCTGTCATTAGACTCCAAAAATACCCCTTTAATATACCCTAATGTTGTCCATACTAAAGCGCCCTTGTTTTCAATCCAGATTTCGATCCCTTAATTTCGGGAACAAAGTAAGTGCATTGCCTCCCAGTACCATCTTGAGTCTATCGTTATCTTTGAGGTAGTGTTCCTTGAGATTCTTCGTATACCATTCTGCCATATCAACATTAACAGCTGGGAAGGCAAATGCGTATTAGCCTCGATGTCCCACCATTCGACCTGATTATTACCTGGAAAGTCGGTTCCAAACAACATTTGGTTCGGAGGTATGAGCGTATCCATGCATACAAGGGTTGGACCGTATGAGCTCAATGCCGTCTCGTAGTAGAATGTCCTGAAATCTTCTAGAATCTCTTGGGGCGACAGCGAGCAACCCATGTGGTTGGAAAGAACAGCGGTGCGTGGCGCAAGCATTGGCGTGGTTCCCCCAAGGTGGGCCAAAATGATTGCCACCTCAGGATATTTTCTCTTGCGTCCTGTAACCACAAGATGAGCTGCTGCTTTGAAGGTCTCATGCGGAACCTAGTGTCCCAAGATTCAAGATCAATGTACTCGAACAAGAGGATGAATTGCACCTGAGAAATCGGAACGCAGAGAAATGGGTGAGGGTCTGGGTCGGACGTCACCTGAGAACCATGGAGGAAGACCACAGTTTTTCTGCGATTCAATTCAGCCCACACTGGATCGTATAGGTCATCCCCAACGTATTCTGTGTAAAATCTGAGAAGGTCCTCCATTTCGCTCATTGATGTCCTCACTTGCTTTGGAACTGGCACCGTAAGAAGACGACATGGATACTCCCACGGCATTCAGTATATCTAAGGCGTATGATATTTCCTCCAGGACACCTGGTTGCAAGAACAGAGAGGTAGGATAGCCATCGAGTTGAAATATAGGCTTACCCTCAACATCGTCAAGAAACGGAATGCAAGCGAAAAATGCAAATCTCGTGGGGTAAGCGCAAACGATTGAGGACATCATCATATTTCGCTGCCTTGCTTGATTACGGTTTTCCTCGCATACAGATCCCGTCGAGAGAGCCGGAAGGGAGAGAATGGCTATGTCAATGCCCAACGTGTCCATCGCCTTTATGCTGACCTCAGGGTTCCAAGGCAGAGTGCCTACTGGAGTCTTCCATCCCAATTTCAGATTAGAGGCAGCTTTGTTCAAATCAGCCGGAAAGAAATGATGATGAACGTCGATGCATAGCATTGTTAGGAGACGGTCTCTGACAGGTGGTTGTAAATCACCATCACTTGTCCAGAAAATCCCTTATACTACACTTGATCTAAGCCAAAAGGCCAGAGTGGTGTCAGGCTTGATGTAAAGAACCGCTTCCGGGAAGCTGCCCGTTCTTTCAGGCAGTCGATTACGTAAGGCCTAGCTTAGGCATCTGGCACTTAGTACTTAGGGCCTGTACGGTTGGCCTCCAGGGTCAGGTCAACCTTCGACCGGCAGAAGCGCTGGTAGGCAGGCGGATCAACCTTTTTAGGAGGTGACTGGGGGAATTGGCACCCTGTTACAGT
>JABAJZ010006839.1:0-46690 GCA_018857265.1 Termitomyces sp. T32_za158 | reverse complement strand
ATTTCGATACATTATGCTACGTCAAACGTATTATAATGTCCAGAAATGTGTCCTAATAACGTGACTTTTGACTGGGAGGCCTTAGGCCTTAGCTCCAGTATATGTATAAAGAACCTATGTATAGATAAGCTATTTTCCGCACTTGGGATTTCTTAAAGTAACTTTCTATGTCCCTTTTTTGGCTACGGGCCGCGATCCTTGACATCAAGCTGTTTTGCATCATCGTATGTCTGTGATTGGAAGCCATGCTTGTCAACAGACTCGCCCGAATGCTCTCTGATTCGAGCACTTCAGTACATCCAATAGAGTGATTTCTCTTGAGGCCCCAATAGAAAGTTATAATAATCCCCAACTGCCATGACAGCTATATCTTGAGTCTGAGTTCAAATTTCAAACTTTACTTTCTAAATAAAAGACGATTACGTTTCTCGTTAAGTTTTCGTGCACAGAATATGTATTTAATGTCCAATACCGTTTGAAGCAAACCATCGACAATCAGAGTTTTACCTCTTTGAGGCCATCCTTCCAGAATGTGAAGTATGCTAATCAAAAGGTTAACAAGTGAGAATGCAAAAGAGAAGGCATGAGTTAAAACATACGTGTGACACCATCCTCCTAGATGGAATAAGGATTACTGAGCGATCGACACAACGAGAAGTACGGAGGGATAACATACACGATAGTTGAGAAGGCCGACCATGCCTTCAGCGTCCATATTTTCTCCTGTATACTGTCGATGCATAATGGTTAACTGGACATTCACAGGAAATTCTATCACCAGAGCCTTACAAATTCATAGTCCTTGAAGTTCGCAACGATCTTCTTAGCATACGATTGAGCGCCCTTCTCAAAAGCCTCGCGCCTTTCTTCAGGCAGTTTTTCCTTTAGGGCTTTCATGTAGCCCTAAAGAAGGATCAGTTGATTGCACATCTAGCACAAGGGCGAAACTTGCTTTGAGATATGTGAGGTACGATTTCTTGTCGAACGAGGTCGACTGCAGACGGAAGGAGTGTACAACGTTGTTCACTTGGGTTGCACCATCCTCGAGGGCTTCTTCAGCGTCCTCAGCAGACGGGTTGGCACCTGCATCCATGTAAGCAGAAGGATACACGAGTGACCGACAAAGGGCAGAATGAGTGCATACAGACCGATGTCGACATCTGCACCAGCTTTTACCGTTATCAGCTGACAATCAACTTCATAGACGATATCGTCGACAGTTTTACTGCAAAACGGGAGGACATTAGTCCGTCGCTTGTCGTGTAGAAAAAAGGCTACGCACACTGGGAAAGCATCAGAGAACATCTCATCGTTTCTCTCAGAAAGAACATCCACGTAAAGCAACATGATAGGCAGAAAGAATTGGCACTGATACTGAGAGATGTAGGAAGGGCGTGAAAACTTGAGAGGACCGGATCGATCAATCTTATCAGAAACCCACGTGGAGCTGAGTTAGAAATGTGACCGTGACCGGTCCGATGACCACGTGTTATGATTTTTTGAGCGCTTTTTTGAAAATCCAAGTGAGGATGGAGTACCAGCCAGTCGTTGTTAAATCTCATCCTCGTCCCAGCACCTCAAAGCATAACGCAGAGTCCAGACACTGGCGGCAGTTCAAGCACCCTGTTTTCATTAAAGAATATGCACCAATCACGTCGATCCACTTCTCACCTTCTAAACCACATCGTTATGCTGTAACTGCCGCAACTAGGGTGCAGATTTATGCACCTCGTACTCAAAAGATAACCAAAACTATATCCCGGTTTAAGGATGTCGCGCGCAGTGGCAACATCCGACAGGATGGAAAGCTTGTTGTGGCTGGAGACGATACTGGATTGATACAGGTGCACCCAACTCTCTATGCGTGTCGTGGTTTCTGATGTCTGTCTCAGGTGTTCGACATTAATTCGCGCGCGATTCTGCGTACCTTTGATTCCCATAAACAACCTGTACATATCACCAAGTTTTCGAAACTTTCACCGGCCCACGTTTTGTCATGTTCTGACGATACAACTGCTAAAATATGGGATGTACCCTCTCAATCCCCCATCAATACTTTTACTTCACACACGGATTATGTGCGCTCTGGTCAGATATCTACCTCTAATCCCCACCTTGTTTTGACTGGTTCCTATGACTCTACTGTGCGGCTATTTGATTCGCGTTCTGGCCACTGCGAAATGGTTATGGGAGAGAAATTGGCCACACATGCCACTGGAAGCACTCCCGTAGAGCAGGTCCTGCTCTTCCCTTCAGGGACCGTTGCGTTATCTTCTTCTGGCCCTATCATACGAATCTGGGATCTTGTCTCAGGAGGCCGCTGTATACGTGCCCTTTCCAATCACCAGAAAACTGTCACTTCTTTGGCATTTGACGCTACCGCTGGTCGTCTCCTTACAGGTTCCCTTGACCAAATGGTTAAGGTTTACGACGTCAGCAGCTACAAGGTCGTTCACACTATGCGATACCCTGCGCCCATTTTGTGTCTCGCCATCTCGGTACGTGTTCATCGTTGAGATTCCTGTGTTTAAACTCATTTTCACTCCTAGCCGGACGAAACACATATAGCGGCGGGCATGTCAGATGGCACTTTATCTGTCCGCCGGCGACAGACGAAAACCTTGGAAACAAATGCTACCGATCCATTGCGTTCGAGCACTTTTGAATCATTTCTTGGGATGTCACATCCATCACTCGGTGAGGGTAATTACCGCGGCAAGGCTCAGTTCCACCCTCTCGGTTCGGTCGACGAGCTACGGATAGAAAGCAGACGAACAAAAAGGCTCAGGGATTACGATAAGCTTCTTAAGAATTTCAAATATTCAGCCGCCCTAGATTCTGTTTTGCGCAAGGTAAATTTTAGCTAGTCATCGCACAATGATTATTTCTCATAGTTGTAAATAGCAAGTCCCCCCAACGACAACATTTTCTCTCATTCAGGAGCTAATTCATCGCGATGGTTTCAAGACAGCACTCTCTGGTCGTGACGATGTCCTTCTTGAGCCTGTTCTGCGCCTGCTAGTGAAGTACGTCGCCGACCCTCGATTTGGCGAGATGGTTTGTAACATTGCGAGTATGGTGATTGGTGCGTTATACCTCAGACAGTTGAAGACTCATCTCATGCTTCCGAAAGAGATGTATAGTCCGATATTGGGCCAGTCTCCGTTGATTGATACCCTGTTCCTCCGGCTACAAAAGAAAGTGGCAGCAGAGATTCGTTTTCAGAAAGAGTTGGTCAAAACAAAGGGTGCCTTAGCCATGATATTTGCATCTTCAGTTGCAATCAACGAATCATAATACAGTGGCGTCATAGATATTTTACCCGACATGAGAAGTATCCAATGCGGTAATAAGAGCCTCCAAAATATTCTTCTGCGATGGAGAAATGTTTCTGTCTTCATCTGTTAAGTGTGGTTCTGAAGTATCTTCGACATTCTCGAGGAATATTCGCAAAGTTTGAACGATATCTTTGATAGATTGATCCTGTCTTCGCAGCATTTGCGAAGCGTGAGCTTGAATCTGATCGCAAATCACTTTAAAATGTATGGAATTACAGGTAGGGTCGAACTTGACTTACACCATCGTCTTCCATGATAATCCACGCAAGAATGTAATCCACAGTTTGCAGTGTGAATTGTCCGCCGTCAAGACGTCGGAGATACCAAGTAGCCTCTAAATCAGATCGTTCTTCTCCATCTGAGATGTCCTTCGGAAAACAAAAAGGCGATTAGTTGATAGGATGAAAGGTGGCAGATTCAGCCATTAACTTACATTTTTCTCTTTTGAAATCTCCGCCTCAACCACATTCAAACGAGCGCGAGCACCATCGCGTATCTCCAGTAATTTGTCAACTTTCTCATAGTTTGACTCCACAAACTTGGCCAGAAGCCGTATCCGTGCAGGAGAATCAGATGCAATGTTCGAGAACAACGACGAGACAACGCCTAGAATGTGTCCCATATCTTCCGATGGAGGGAGGTTGGTTGTGGATTTCTGCCTTTTTGAACCCTATCCTTTGTGAGCGATATTTCATGTTGCATAAAGTAGAAGCGTACCTTGCCCATGAGAATCTGAAACAGAGTCTTCAAACCAGAGGCCTCAACAAAAGCTTCACATATCGCAGAACTTGTCACACCCGACATAGCATAGTCCAAGACTTTGATAGATCGAGATTTCGATTGTAGCTTTTCTCTTAAGGATATTCAGTCTCCATAATCGCTTGCAATTACGCCTAAGGTACCTACTTCATCATCAAGACCATGAGGTCAGGCCCTTCAGCAGCCAAGAACTGCGCTTTTACTGAGGGTTCACTGAGCGCTGAGCAAAGGGCATCAAAGATATTCTCCATGAATTCAGTCTCGTCGGCATCAATAGGATCGCGACGGCGATATTGCTACATTATATATGACCGACGCTTTAGACTAACCACAGATTATAGAGAAAAGACCTCACAGAAAGTGTTTTGAGAGTGATTTCGACGCCATCCTGTTTTCCAAATTCTTGCCTGTTCTTCTGATTGTCTTGCAGCAGAATAGAAAGCAACTCTGCAGCATATCCGCGATTTTCGTCATGAGTTTTTGATTGAATGCGAGTCAGGACCCAGGACAGAATTGTAGTCTTCTCCACGAGTCTCATAGACAGTTGTGGATCAAATGCAAGGACATTTTCAAATATGCCTAGACCTAATAGTAAGTCTATTTCAAGTTCAGCGAATCGAGTGACGTACCCATTATATGGAACACTCCTTGGCGATCCGACTCTTCACCTTCTTTGAGGCGAGAAAGATTGTCAACCAGAAGTTCAAGGATAGAGTTCTCTAGCTGTGGGCTAGAGATCAAGATACGTCATATCTAGAAATGAAAGTTTGATTGTACATACCAGACCGTCAACGAGGACTTTGAGAGCCTCCTCAGCATTTTCCCCTGACTCTTCATCTTCTTCATTTCCAGCATCTTCGTCCGTAAGCTCATGTATCAGTTCAACAACATCAATAACAATGTCTGCATTTTCATGTGCTAGAAGGCCGACAAGGAATGCCAGAGAACCAGACCGCAAGAGTTCGGGATAAGCAAGCACAGGAACTTGAGCCAGAGGTAGTAATGCTTTGATTGCCGCATCAAGGTCAGCTTCTGAGTCTATGAACCTGACGTGGACTATCGAATTATATGCGCTAATAACAGAAATCATTGCACTCACTTTGTCGGGTCATCCGGATACTTTGAGCGTAGGTCCTGATTCCTATTCATCGTGCGCTCGAACCTGAGAAGCATTCGGCGAATGGCTGTTATAGATAATGCTTTGGACTGCCAAGTTTCTGAATTCAGTACTGGATTAGAGCAACGACTCTCAACAATTGGAGACTTACGTCGTCCATAACAGCCTCTCCGCTAGCACTTTCGAATATGTTCAGGATTTCTTTCTGTTCTGATGTCAGACCGCCTCCAAAGAAACGCCCATCCTCATCTTCTTCGGCAAAGAAATCAGCGTCTCCGCCAGGGGCAAAGTTATTGTCCACTTCTTCATCTCCTTCGTCCTCGACCGTCGCGACGCGAGCCTCTCCTTTTCCATTGGTATGAGATTTCGGCGGCGGTGATTTACGTCCTGAAGCCGACGAGTCTATTCTCATTCTCTTCAGCATCTCAGGTGTAGGAACATCCGGTAATCTTCTTTTATTTCCACCGACAGGAAGCTTTGGAACCTGTGAAAACCGTCCCAAGTCAGAAATGTTTAGAAACAAATTATGTGTTCCGAACCTTAAACAAGTTGTCTACATCCATGGTTCTAACGTTACGCAAGGGAAGTTGATCAAAAGGGTCCTGTTGTATATGTGGGTCGATCGAGGAAGGACGGGATGAGCATTCCAGTCTGGTTTTTGGTGGCAATGGCTCGCGTGGGAACTAGACTTCAACAAAAAATGACCCAGGGAGCTGCTGATTGCAATTTGGGAATCGACTTCAACTTTCGACTTCTCCTATATTAGTATAGTACTACATACCGATCAGAAACTATCTCAGACTATCTCATGGAAATACTTCAAAAAAGTTTACAGAAGAAGCGTGGTATTGTGAAAATTACAAAAAATGTTTACAATTGTAAAGACGGCTCGCAAAGGCAGATGAGCACGGACAGTGTAGGTGGACAGGAGATGTTGACATACGCGAGGTATCAGTTTTCCTCCCATCAGTCCATCACTTCAGTAAGGCTTGTGTCGGTTTTTCTTCAAGTCTTGTTCTAGTTTCTTCGCTTTCCGATGGCCAATTTCCACCGGGCGTATGGAACCGTCATCTGCTTTCTTAAGCTTAACAGGACGGTTACCCACATATTTGCCTGTCAATGGCTCAGTAATGCACATTGAGTGATGATAACAGATATACACACCATCCATCTCCTTCCAAGCTTTCAGGAAGTCTTCCGGATCAGAAAAGGCGACAAATCCATATTTAGCCTATACTTCAATGAGTACCAGAGAGTATGAAGTGTACTGAGGACGCACTTTCTGACTGAGGCGGTCGCGAATGACACGAGCTTTGGTGAACGAGGGATACTTATTGAATGCATTGGCGAGAACATCGTCGGACACATCATTACTTAAGTCACCGACGAACAGTCGGAACCAGGCTAGGAGTGTATCATTAGCGTACATCCTCAAATGTTTGTCAATACCTACATGGATTCCACTCAAGGAGTGTTTGATCCTCCCACACCTTTCCTCCTCCTTTGCGCAGCACAGTCGTGCGTTTGCCACCTTTCGCGATCTTTCCACCAGCACCACCACGCTTGTCTATCATAGCTCCGGGGACATATACACTTTGCTGCGCTAAAATTCCAACGTCGTATTCATATGCATTGGCTGGGACAGGAGCACTATGCGATGACGAAGTCCCCGCAAGGGGATAAGAAGGTTGATAAGGCTTGAAGTAAGGGTTAACATCGAATCCAGCTTGTTGTTGCTGCTGATACTGGTAGTGGTACTGTTGATGAGGGTCCATTGTCGAAGCCAACCTACCGTTTCTAACCGTAGACAGCGAAATGATAATGTATTACATAATCCCGATGGCAGTTACGTAATATTTCCTGTTTTGGACGGGGAAATCCGATGTGAAGTTTCGTTTGTCTGCTCATCGTTGCCCACAGCCTCCCTCGCCCTTCCTCAAGGTATGTTCCTCTGTTCTTTGATGTTGCATGAGTTCTCGATTGGTCCATACTTTGCACCATTCGGCGATTAACCGCTGGAGCATGTTAAGCTGGATGGATACTTGGGCGTATGGATGACGAGCTCTAAGCCACGACTTACCTATCTTTTTCAGACATGCCATTCGTCAAAAAAGTCAAGTCCGACGCCTACTTTTCTCGTTTCCAGGTCAAATACCGCAGAAGGCGCGAAGGAAAGACCGACTGTGCGCCGTCCTACCTCCAGCGTCGCTTTTTCTATCTAATAGCATCTCTTTAGACTATGCGCGCAAAAGGCTTGTAACCCAGGCGAAGAACAAGTAGTACGTGTGGGCAAAACATCAAAGTACAATTCTCTCTGACCCATCTTCAGCAATGCGCCCAAGTACCGCCTGGTCGTCCGCTTCTCCAATCGCTTCATTACCGTCCAGATTGTTTATGCGCGCCTACAAGGCGACTTTGTTTTGACTGCTGCGACTTCGAAAGAGCTCCCGAGATACGGTATCAACCATGGTCTTACAAACTGGACAGCAGGTAAATTGGTCGTTCTAACCGAGATTGTCCTTTTTTCACCTTCCTTCAAAGCATATGCAACCGGTCTCCTTGCTGCTCGTCGTGCTTTGGTAAAATTGGGCCTTTCTGACAAATACGAAGGAGTTGTCGAGCCTGACGGTACTTTCCAAGTAACGGAAGCTTTGGATGAGGAAGATGCACCTCGGCCCTTCAAAGCATTCCTTGATGTTGGCTTGAAGCGTACTTCCACCGGCTCGCGTGTCTTCGGCGCGATGAAAGGCGCCAGTGATGGTGGTATCTTTGTCCCTCACTCAGAGAAGCGCTTCCCTGGTTACGACCCTGAAAGCAAGGAGTTGGACGCAGAGGTGTTGAAGAAGTACATCTTTGGTGGTCATGTTGCTGAATACATGGAGAGCTTGGAAGAGGAAGATGACGAAAGGTAAAGTCGTATTCTAACTAAGTCTTCTCATATTAATGATCTAAATCTCGATATCAGGTTCAAGAAGCAATTTTCGACCTATCTTGCTGATGGTGTTGGTTCAGAAGACATCGAAGAAATCTACACCAATGCCTATGCTGCTATACGGGAGGATCCTACATTTAAGCCTACCGAGAAGACAAAAGACTGGAAAGCAGAAAGTATCAAGTACCGTACATCAAAACTTTCCCTCGCTCAACGCAAAGCAAACATTGCCGCCAAGATCGAGAAGTTCCAAGCTGGTGGTGCAGAAGAGGACGAGGAAGACGAGTAGATTTCTCCCCCTTCATGAGTTCACATTTTTTCTCGGCTTCTTCATCTCATTCAACATGTATGTATATCTTATACATGCTGATTATTGCCCATGCATTGCCAAGAAGGACCCACGTCTTGTGGCGATATGATAGGAAGTTAAGCTATGTATGGATTTCCTCGGTACTTCTTTAAGATGACGCCAATGTTGCGGCTGTAATTATGTGTTCAATCCACGAAAGTAATGGTTCTGGACAAGAACTAGAAGAATATCGATCAAGGCGGCCTTGTTTCGGTGTTTCCTTGTGCAATTGGAAGGCAGAACAGTCGATGGTGAAGTCCTTTCCAAAGGAGATATGAAAGTTCCTTGAGGAAAATATGTGAGAGAGAGGAAGCAAGGAAACTCAAAGGGGCGTACAACACACAACCCTCCCATCTACCGACGCATCTGCTCAAGTCGACAAACCAAGTACCGCCAACGTGCTCATGCGTCTTTCTACCTCGTTCGCAGATCCTATATAAGAGGCATCTCTCTACCTCATCGGTCAACAATTGACATAGCTGAGGGATAGATGAAATTGTCAGAGTTGCTTGAGGTAAGTGGGCAGTCAAAGACGACGGGGATAGGAACGTCAACCGGATGGTATGTCTGTACAAACTGCTTTGACGAAAAGTAATTATCCAGGGTGAAGATACGTACCGGTTATCGATTCTGAGGATAGCCTCTCCGCCGATGACTTTACCACCACTACTTTCAAGTAACTGGACAAGCTGACGGCCGGTTTCTCCGATGGGGTTGAAATGCAAAGAGGCTTGTATCCCCACGAGAGACAAGGCGGCAACCATTTTCTTTAATTCTAACTTTGTTCTTGCACAAAAGACTTGATATTGTAATAGATCGATGATAGGTTGTAGTATTGGAGGGGGCGGTGAATTGTCTCTTGCAATGCCACCAACACCTATCGTTCCGAGCCTTTGTGCTTGAAAAAATCCATGCCGCCGTAAAAGGAGGGCATGAAGAGCGAAATATATCAAATTACACTTCTCTTGGCAGAACTTATCTGATGACTTCGACGAAATAACTTCATCTTCCAGCTAAACATAAGATTAATCGTCATCTCTTGAACAGAAGGAATCTCAACATACCAACTCGAACTTTAATTCTGTACCATGAGCCGCGTCAATGACAATAAGTCTCTCCGATACTCGAGCAGATGCCGTAGGAAGACTCCCAGCTTCATGAACCAGTAGAGAGAAGATCTCTCGTTCAACAATCTCTTGTTGTGCACCTTTCAAGGCAACTTCTGGACCTTTTTCGTCAATCCTGATCTGCGTGTTTTGGGAGGTGACGCATACACCGTTGGCCCCGAAGATTGAAACAGAAACGCGTAGACGTGTATGTTGGCGATTTAAAAAGACGAGCCCATGAGTTGAAGTGTCATTTGAAGCCATACGAGCGACTGCCTGTCGCCGAAACACTGCAGGAGCTGCAAATTCGAAGATCAATCAACGTCTAGAATTCAACCTTGATAGACACACATTCTTCGAGCCCAAACGAGATGAGAAAATCTTTGGACGTTTTATCTGCCCCTTTTCCGATCGCAGAGCCAAAAGGGAGGGGGGCAGGGTTCAGGCCCCAATTGGCTTTTCGAACTTTGAGAGCATCTACCCAGTATTTCTCTCCCTTGATCCTACACCTATCCATACTGCCAGCAGCCGATTTGAAAACATCAGCAGCTTTTCTTAGCGCTTCGTCTTTACTACCGATAGTAAGTTGCGCATTGAAGGCCTGCACAGATACAATCGGAAGCGGCTTCGTGACGACTGTGGCGGAAAGAATCGTTGCTGCGGTTTCGGGCTGAGGTGATGAAGAGGACAATAGTGATGCCAGAAGGTCTCTGGCAAGTGTAATCTCTCCTAGCGAAGTGCTATCATTGTTCAAGCGCTTGATCTCGAAACACTCGCCAGAGCTCGCTCACAATAATTGGGGGATGATATCAGCACGCATTCTAAGTAGTTCTTCCACGTTCATAGCTTGGGTACTCGAAGAGTCCTGTTCAGGACTTTCGGATGTATCGGAGGCGTCACAGGTGTCGACATCATGAGTAAGAGGGCTTTGCTCTTGCTCATGTCTATGATTCCTGTCAAAAAAATCGGCCCCTCTCTCGATGAAGATGCGCCGTAGGTTGTCTCCCACAGTCTTGGCCGGATTTTCCTTTCTTAAGGTTGACAACAAGTGAGAAGAAAGACACATTATTGACGGGACGCACTACCAACTTCTCATAGATTTGTTGACCATCTGGTGTGATATCAAAAAGCACCGGTATACGATCACCGTTGTCATCTTTATAGGGCCTCTCGAGGGACAGCTTGATCTGTTTAAAAGAAAGCTCATCCATGTTGAGTTCCGTCGTTCGCCAAGGTATGTTATGGAGTCGATCGAGTTTGTTGTTCAAATTTATTTATTTTAATAGATAGGTAAGCGACCGGATCACCGGACCTATCATATCGACCCATTACCTTGAGTCAGCTATATCTTTACTCCAACTTCAATTTTTTCCTTTCTGGACTTTCTTTCTCGCTTGAAGAATGGTCAAGCCACAGGCGCAGACGCCCACTCATTTTTCCGCTTCTTCAAACCCACCCTCAGCAATCAAGCGAAAGAAATTTGAAGATGAAGATTTAAGTGGACCATCTTCCAAGAAACAACGAACGAGAGTTAGGTACGATCCAGCCACTTTCTCTTTAATGTCGTCTCACGTTTACTTTTAGCTTCTCATGCGGTGAGTGCCATCGCCGGAAACAAAAGGTTCGAGATTGGGAAATTTCATGGTATGTATGCGAATAAATGTTGTTTCCAGTGCGATAGACAGGTTCCTTGCTCTCATGTGAGGCTCAATTTTGTATCCCATATCCTACCACAACTAATCCATGTAAGTGTGTGGCAAGGAAAGTCCCCGATCTTTGTAAAGCCTATACTCCAGGAAAAACCGATCAAGACCTTAGTGCTCGCCTCGCCAGGTTAGAGCACATTATTGAGATGGCCTTGCCTCAGTATTGCATTCCTGCGTCATTCCGTTCTCCTGCTAATGCATCAACCTCTCAACAACGTTCAATATCAGACGGGGATGACGACAGTCCTTCCCAAAACGAAGACCAGGACCCTAGTGGGGGATCATTTCAGAGTGGAAAATGGTATGGGAAGAGTGCACTGGGAAGCGTCGCCCCTGGTTCTGTCCTCGAGCAAGTATGTCTCTCCAATGTTCTTTGGATACTACGTTGAACTTTTGTTCTTAGCTACAAAACATGGGCGTATCAAATGAGGATGGCGATAAAAATTCCTCCAGGCACCCTCTCGATTTGAAGAATTTCGATATAACGCAAATACCGCCTCATACTCATGTCTCTGTAAATGGAGAAGGACAGACGCTGATAGGGGAAGACCTAGAGCCCTCTGCTGCGGATAACTTAAAATCTCTGGTGCAAGAATGCGGCGTCTCTCCACATAAAATATCTGAATTACTGCAAGAACTTCCTCCAGCTAGGTTGTCGGACGTCCTCATCGATTACTATTTTTCTTCGATGTAAGTAACTCTTGCTTCGTGAGAGTCAACCTCACTTCCCCGATCCAAGTAATTGGACTCGATATCCTATCTCAGAAAGAGACTTTCGTCTGGCCTACGCATCAATATCCGCTCATGGACGCGATGGTATTGGAGCCACCAATCCTAATGATGTTCGGTTCCTCCCTCTTCTGTTTGTAGTGCTTGCAATTTCTGTACGCCTCGCTCCCGAGCACATTGCTGGTGACGCGCGAAACCGGCGACTTACGTCATTACGTTACTACTGGTCGTGTGAGTGAATCTTCACTCTCTGGTTTGCAGCGTGCTTCTCATTCATACTTAGCTAGGCGGTCACTATTAATAGCAGCTGCCATTCAACCAGACTCTCTGGACATCGTTTTGACACGGTTATTGGTAAGGAACGCATGGAATTATTGATAACAGTGTTCTGAAGGGTAATAGAGCGCACGCTTCTTGACGTTTGACCGTCGAATAACAGAATGCTGGAGTCAGTTGGGTGCTGCTGTTCGAACTGCGCAAGCCCTAGGCCTACATCGAGATGGCTCGACGATGGTATTTGGGGAAATAATTTTATTGATATATTGCTGAGGTCTCTCAGGGTTTAGATGCATCAAAAATCGAGTATCGCAGGCGCATATGGTACGCATTCTTTTTGCAAACTTAACTATCTAAACACCAACCTTAGCTGCCAGGTCCTATCTCTATCATGCCGATCGATCTTATGCTTTGGTTCTTGGACGCCCAAATTCCATACAGGATGATTATACGTCCACAAAGACCCCTTTGAACATCGACGATGAGACATGTATCCCTCTACCTCCCGAAGGTCCACCCTTGACCTGTCCGACGCCCATGACATTTGTTATTTTACGCCATCAACTTGCCAAAATCATTGGTAGAATAGTCCACCATTTTCAACAGGTCCGGGAAAGAAGCTCATATGCTGAAGTTGTCGTTCTTGACGATGAGCTTCTCAAACTTGTCACTCGCCTCCCACCTCATTTTGCTCTAAACCCTGACAAGTCCTTGGACGAAAAATCAAAATATATCCCGGTTCATCGTTTTTTGCTAATTACCGAGATCCTTTTCGTCAGGATCAGTCTTCATCGACCCTACATTCTCCGGCGACTCAGTAGCGATCGTTATGCTCGATCTCGTGTGGCTTGCTTCGAATCAGCTATCAAAGATTTCGAAGTTCGGCAACGCTTCAGAGAGATAATGCCAAGGGAGACTCGCGAATCTCTCAGCAATGCATACCGGGAATTTCAGACAGCGATGATAAGTGGGATCTATTTGGTCCTCGAGCCACGAGGGCAAGATGCTGCTGCTATGCGTGCCATCTTGGATGGTTTTATCAAAGAACACAATGGAGTGCGAGAGATGGACGAAACAACTCGTAGAGAACTCAAAACTATTGAATTCTTGCAAACCAAAGCTTCACACGTCGAACTCCAAAGGCTAGTGCCATCGGAGAATGTTTCATCTACCAACAGTCAGCAACAAGGCCAGCTTTTAGCGGAACTCCAGCAACCCGTAACAGCCTCGTCATCCCCGCGACCATTCCCCTCTTTATTAACCTTGCCCACACTGGACTCGTCGCATTCCCCTCCGATGCACTCCTCCACATCCGGACATATCAATCAATCCCCTACATTTCAAAGGTTACAGCAGACTTCATCTGAATATGCGCAATCCCCGACAGGCTCAGGCAGTCCAAACACAGAGGAGGAATCTGCTGCACAGCAATTGCTCGACCACTGGTGTAACACTGTTAGTAATGCCCCGTTGGGTGCGACAGCGAGTGGCCTGTTATGGGGCGGCCCCGATGGCGCTGATCTCTCAGGGTGGGTAGGGACCAACCAAATCGCTGGATGTGATTCACGACTAAATGGTTTGGATGACTCGGATTGGAACTACTGGGAGGCTTTGGTTAATCAGATACAGCGCACATGATTACGCGTACGGCTTAGAATGGAAGATTCTTTCATTTATGTTATTTACATTTACATTGTATTCATCTAAATTTGTGGATTAGAACTACATATGACACTTTTGGGGGGAAGGCTTTTTTCTTGACGTCATGTTAGATTGTTTGGTCCAAAAGCCAGCGAATAACTCAATAGCGGTAGTAACCGAGAGAGGAGACATATTGGATAATTGTTACCACTACAATATGCAGACAATCAACCGATTTTTCTATGGACCTACCCCTGAAGAAAGAGTACGAGCATGGCAGACAAAGCTTCGGGGGGAAAGCCGGCGGCTAGATCAGGAGATGAGGCAGGTTGGGTCTCTTATTGCACCGTCTACCCCGCAACCTCATGGTTATGCGACATTCTTAGCTCGACTTGGCAACAAATAAAGCTCGACAGACGGTAAAGCAATTGGCTTCCAAGGGAGATGTCAAATCTGCGCGTATACTTGCGAAAGAAGTTGTGAGGAGCAACAGACAGAAAGATCGGTTGTCCGTGAGCAAAGCCAGACTTGGTTCCATAGGCATCCAGTTAACACAACAAATGGGTACGCCATTAATCCAGAATCACAGTCTCAAGCTCATCGCTAATTCTCCCAATAGCGATGCTGAAAGTGACAGGATCTCTCCAGAAGTCGACGGAAATCATGAAACTATCAAATGCACTCGTAAAACTTCCTCAGATCAGTCAGACAATGCGGGAAATGAGTATGGAGATGACCAAGGTCAGAATCCCGAGATTTACCTTGCCAACTATATTCAAACTTCCGTGCAGGCTGGCATTCTAGATGAGATGTTGCAGGATACTCTCGATATGGAGGAAGACGAAGAGCTGGAGGAAGAGGCTGACACAGAGGTTGACAAAGTGTTGTTTGAATTGACGGATGGCAAACTTGGAGAAGCAGGAAAGGTTGGAACAAGCCTTCTGGTACGTTAATCCCCCATTTTTTGAGGTCATAACTTACAAAAGAATAGACCTCTCGACCGCTGGAACAGGAAGAAACTGAACAGGATATGGAGAAGTACAGACAACAACTTAATGCTCTATTAAGTTAAATACCTACTTCCTCTGCGTATATCAGTGTATTACCTGTAAATTCTGTTGTTGGGTATCTATGTACGATGTTAAAGCAACTATACCACTAGATAGAAGACATGATTTCTGACTTGCATGATTATCAAGGAATGAAGTAATGTTCAGCGGAACCATATTATCGCGCCCACGTGGCTCGAAAATGGGCGGGTCCGGGAAGTTCTGCCACCGAGCTTTCCGTCCTTCACCTCCAACATGTTCAAGTCTAGATTTCTTGCTAATGTCGCGCAGGGCGCACTGAGCCGCTCTTCTGTCAGTTCATCTATGATTGTCGCTGGCTTGTGGTTCAACGGTTTTAGGTTGTTCGCAGATATGCATCTGCAGCTCCGACGGCTGCCTTTGCTGGACAGAAGGGTACCAATGTGAGTCCTGTAAATAGCCCATCCGCGCTTATAGTTCACACCTGTAAAGGGAAAATATACCGTTACTCTTATTCCTGGAGACGGTAAGCGCTTCGTTTTAGTGGCGAGGCTTGGACGAGGGTTTAAACAGACATCCAGGCATTGGTCCTGAAATCAGCCAGTCTATCAAGGATATCTATGTCGCTGCTGAGGTTTTAGGCCTAATCATTTAGACATTCTTGTACTCATGGGCGCGTATAGGTACCAATTCAATGGGAGGAAGTTAGTGTAACGCCCGTCCTTAAGGGTGGTAAAACTGTTATTCCCGACGCAGCGATACAATCGGTCAAGCGCAATACTGTTGCCTTGAAAGGTACTTGTCTTGTCATACTAGTTGACGATCAATTTAACTCCTTCTTCCAGGCCCTCTTGCCACTCCTAGTCCGTGTCTGATGTTTGACCTGTTACCTTGTTTCTTATCCCATCTGCAGTTGGGAAGGGCCACGTCTCTCTGAACTTGACTCTACGACGAACCTTCAATCTCTTTGCCAATGTCCGACCTTGTGTGTCCATTCAAGGTTTCAAAACTCCGTATGACAATGTAAACACTGTCCTCATTCGCGAGAACACCGAGGGAGAGTATTCTGGTATCGAGCATGAGGTAATTCGTTCTAATTTTCGATTTGGACTGAATATAGATTTCAGAGTGAAAGATAGTCGACGGGGTTGTTCAGTCCATTAAACTCATAACTTGGGACGCCTCCGAGCGAGTTGCTCGGTACGCCTTCCATTATGCTCAGTCAAGTGGAAGAAATCGCGTCACCGCAGTTCACAAAGCCAATATCATGTCAGTATGCTCTTTCACGTTACCGTAATCCCATTGAAACTTTTCAAGGAAAATGTCAGACGGAATGTTCTTGTCAGCTTGCCGCGAAGTTTCGAAAGACTTCCCGGACGTTAAATATGACGAAGACCTCCTCGATCGTGTCTGCCTTCAGGTTTGTTCGAGTTTTTGAATTGCCGTCCGAAGTCGACGAATCGTATCCAGGTTGTTCAAAACCCGAAACCCTTTTCGGACCGTGTGATGGTAATGCCAAATCTTTACGGTGATATTCTCTCCGATATGTGCGCTGGCCTCATCGGCGGGCTCGGTCTCACTCCGTCCGGTAATATTGGACGAGTAAGCATAACTAGTTCCTAATATCACACTTCTCTCGACATTTCACCACCAGGATGCCTCTATTTTCGAAGCCGTTCATGGTTCCGCTCCCGATATTGCGGGTCAGTATATCTGTTTTTCTTTGCACGCGCTGACTCAAGATGTTTCTGGCAAATTCAGGCAAAGGTTTAGCTAATCCAACTGCACTCCTTTTGTCGTCCCTCATGATGTTGAGGTATGTACCGTTTTTCGACTTTCAACTTTTTGGGCGATGCTTATCGGCTATCAACAGGCACATGAACTTGTATGAACATGCGGCTAAGATCGAAAAAGCTGCTTTAAATGTAAGTGTCGCATTCTTTTCATTCGAAGACCTACCCAAATGCTTTTCGCCAGACTATTGCTGAAGGCAAGACAATCACTGGTGACTTAGGTGGAAAGGCGTCGACAGTCGAATTTACTAACGCCATCATTTCCAAACTTGGAAAGGCATAGAGGGATGGGGGCATAGAGTATCCTACGCATTCACCATAATGTATCAGTTTTGTGACCTGAGGCCTTGGCATGATTTTACGAGAGTATGAAACAAATCCTGTGTCAAGTATGTAAGAAGTGATCCAAAGATCAAGATAGTTCGTGGGAACGTCACTCTGCCTCCTCCGGATTGAGTCGGCATTAGTGACCAAGTGTTCTTCATTTCACTACACCGACAACCCTCCTACGCATTCTTTCTCCTCACTCGCCCCACAGGGCAAAGCCATACCAGATCCACTTTCCATGTCAGTTGTTCTTTTGACACATAGCAAGGGTGTTATTGGGTACTTACCTGATCCGTTCACTCTCCAGACAGGATTCACTTGACCACTGAGATTTGAAACCACAAAAAGATAACAAAACTTTATTAAACTACGTTACGAACGACATGACCGACGAACTCACGCCACAAACCCAGCCGCCGCTCAAGAAGGAAGAGAAGAAGCCTACGTCCGCTTCTGGCAATACTCGTGGTGCCAACAAACGCAATGTCTCGAACACTTCTGGTGTTAAAACGGGCGGTACCCCAGTCCAAGGTCCTAGACCCTCTTCGAGGACAAGCAATGGCAGCAAGAAGGTAGGCGGAGGGCCCGAATCTGGTCCTGAGCCGACAGCAAAACGTTCATCTGACACTGGGAAAAAGCCCGATCAACAACGCAGGCAGAGCCAGTCTAGCAATAGCCGGGGACAATCCCACCGCAAAAGCCAGATCCCTGCTTCCCAGGGAGGACGTCATATTGTCCCCAAGGAACAGATTGTCACCAAACAGGCCCCACAGTCATGTCATCAGGCCACGGAAACTAGTGACGCTCTTTCTTCCCTTCAGCGGGTTATTGCAGACCTCAAGACGACCTCCCCTGTCCAGCAACCTGCCAATCATAATGGCTTCGCCATGGCTCAACAAGCCACCCCCAGTCTGCCACCTAATGTGCCTGTCTTTCAACCAGGTTCCTCCACATTCCCACCTGATGTCAAACACCGCAAAGCTGCGTCTCTCAATGCTAGCAACCTTTCCGGAAATTTCAATTCGTTTTCACCCCATCTTGGGGCTATGATGGAAGATGCCGAGGACACTACCGGCAATAACTCCTTCGAAGAAGGCGAAATTCCTGATTACCGAAGACAGCCTGCACACCAGCTTCGTTCTCAGTCTCAATCCCAGACCTTTATGGCTCCTCGTTTTGCCGCATTAGCAGCACAACAGGAACAGGTCGATTCTGTTGGCCCCACTGGTCGTCCCCAGCTTGCACCGGGTTTCATGTTCGGTGCTCGCAAGCGTACTATTGGCTCTGCTGGTCCTCCAATAAGTGAAGAGGATGTGGGATTCCAATTCCCTCAACAACAACAACAGCAGCAGCCCAGCTACGACTTTCCCCACGAATCTACACGCTCTGCTCACAGAAAGAGCGAAAGTGGCGAGATAACTGGCATCATGGCGGAGCAGGTATTTGTTCGATGTAAGCTATCTTCTGACTTTGGTTGACATAGTATCGTCTATTTCTCAGATTGCTATTCAGAATCAGATAGAAGCCTTGCAACAGCAACAGCAAGCTCTTTACCAGCAGCAACTTGCTTCAAATCAAGTTCTGTCTTTTCAGACGCCTGGTTTGGCGCCTAATCGAGGAGCTCACAGGCGCGTCCAGAGCACTGCTCCTGTTAGTCCAAATGCTGGTGCGACATTTGGTAACCTTCAAAATCCAATGGGCCAATTTGGTAACTTGAATGGTCTCAACCTTGGTCTCGATGGGCAATCTCAAGGCATTCCTCGTGGTCATGGGCGCCGTCATAGCGTGAATGTTGTGAACAAGGGTGCGCAACCCGGAATCGGGTCCATCAGTTATCCCTACTCCGGACAAGATGGATTTGATGACGGCTTTGCCCCTCCTTTTAATGGGCACTCTCGTCAAGTCTCCCGCGCTGATTCTAGCTGGCGCATCAGTGAGTTCAGTTTATTAGAGAACGATGGTTACTTCTTACGATATCATTCAGATGGTGGCGTTGGTGGCGTGCAAGGTAATAATAACTTTGCTGCTGACCTCGCACAAGCCCAGGCTCAGCTTCAAAGCTTGCAGCAATTCCGTGCCGCAGCTGGAGGTCATCACCACAAGATGGCCTCTTTCAGTTTCCCAAACATGCTGCCGAATATGATGGCTGCCAACATGATGGGTCTCGGTCTTGGTGTTAATTTACTCCAACAGCAGCAGCAACAGTTCCAGTCGCAGCTTCAACAACAATCTAATCAGCCTCAACGCAAGTCTCTTTTTGCACCTTATCTCCCTCAGGCCTCTCTGCCCCCCTTGCTCGCTGCAGGCAAACTTGTTGTCGGTATCCTCCGTGTCAACAAGCGCAACCGTTCTGATGCGTATGTTGCAACTGAGGTTCTGGATGCAGATATCTATATATGTGGTTCCAAGGATCGTAACCGTGCTTTGGAGGGCGACATCGTTGCTGTGGAGCTCCTTGACGTTGATGAAGTTTGGGGTACTAAGAAGGAGAAGGAAGAGAAAAAGAGGAAGAAAGAAGAGAACGCCGCGTATGACTTGAAGGCCAGTGGCGGGCGGAAAGATGACAAGAAGAAAGATGACGTAGAAGTTGAAGGCCAAGGTTTGATGTTGTTTGAAGACGAAGAGTGCGTTGCAGTTAGTTTTCTCTTATCTTACTCCAACTCTGATCACCGCAGGGTTACGGATGATGTCAAGCCCCAATTTGCAGGCCATGTTGTGGCCGTTGTTGAACGTATGCCTGGCCAGCTTTTCTCAGGCACCCTTGGTCTCCTCCGCCCATCGTCTGCTGCCACCAAGGAAAAACAAGAAGCAGAACGCCGGGAACGAGAAGGAGATCGCGGGGACGAGCCTCGACGTGCTCCCATTGAGCGTCCGAAGATTGTTTGGTTTAAGCCAACCGATAAGCGGGTACCATTGATTGCCATTCCAACCGAACAAGCACCCCCAGACTTCGTACAAAACTCGGAGGCATATGTGAATAGACTGTTTGTGGCTTGTATCAAACGTCATGTGGGTATTTGAGCTCGAAGACAACTTTCATATGTTCATCTATCCTCATTCTAGCCCATCAGCTCTTTACATCCGTTTGGTACCTTGGTGGAGGAACTAGGTCCCATTGGCGACATCGAAGTGGAGACTAGTGCACTGCTGAAGGACTGTAATTTCCCCACCGAGGACTTTTCTGAGAATGTGTTGAAATGTTTACCGCCTATGCCCTGGACGTAAGAATGATATGCTTGTTTCCTTCTTTTTGTATTGCTAATCCCATCCACCAGGATACCCGAGAGAGAGTTTGAAGTCCGCAAGGACCTCCGTGCCGAGCGTGTTTTCACTATTGATCCTGAGACCGCCAAAGATCTTGATGATGCACTCTCTATCAAGGTTAACGAAGATGGCACTTATGATATCGGTGTTCACATTGCGGACGTATCATTCTTCGTAAAGCCTAATACGGCGTTGGATCGTGACGCCCGAAAGCGCGCAACCAGTGTTTACCTTATCCAGCGCGCAGTCCCCATGTTACCACCCATTTTGAGCGAGCAGCTCTGCAGTTTGGTACCTGGACAAGATCGCCTTGCCTTCTCTGTCATTTTCACCATGACCAAGGAGGCAAAAGTTGTTAACAAGTGGTTCGGCAAGACTATCATAAAGTAGGTTCTGCAAGATCTCATTTAAGTTATACTCATCCTCTGCACTAGGTCTGCTGCAAAATTGTCCTATCAGAATGCTCAGGACATCATCGAGGGCAAGGGTCTAGGCAGTGTTCCTGTCACACAAGAACACGAGACGCAAGATATTGAACATGACGTCCGTAACCTGCAGGAGGTTGCACAGAAGTTGCGCGCCGCACGTTTTGAGAGTGGTACACTAAGTTTTGAGTCACTCAAGCTTTCCTTTCAGCTTGATGACAATGGCTTGCCTATTGATTGTGGACAGTACAATCGGGGCGATGCGCACTTCCTTGTTGAGGAGGTAACCAGTTTTGCGCGGTATCAAGGGTAGACCTCACAACTAATATTATGTTTCAGTTCATGCTTCTAAGCAATATCTCCGTTGCGCAGCAGATCGCTGTACATCTTCCTGAACAAGCATTACTTCGCCGCCACGACACTCCTATTGAACGTCGCCTTGTAAGAACACGCCTTTCATCATGTTGGTTTGAAGCTTACGATGACATTAGACGGCATTCAATGAACGAGCCGAAAGACTTGGTGTTAAGATGGATACATCCTCTTCTGGTGCCCTTATGAAGTCTTTTAACAACATCACCAATCCCACAGCTCGCAGGTTGCTTGAGTTACTTTCGTTCAAGGCCACCCATCGTGCCAAGTATTTCTGCGCGGGCATGTTGGACATTGCCAAGTATTCTCACTATGCCCTCAATGTCCCTCTCTACACGCATTTCACTTCGCCCATCAGGCGGTATGCCGACGTCTTGGTACATCGTCAATTAGAGAGTGTTCTCCAGGGTGGAGGTGAGTTTTCCGCTCATGACGCAAGGTTCCCAGTCCGTTCAATGTTTCCGGTAGAGGTGAAGTTCACCATGGATCGCGATGCCGTAGCTAAGGTTGCACAGCAATGCAATATGTATGTTGATTTATTACTTCCACACGTTCAATTTTTATTTCTTGTCTTCCAGTAAACGCGACTCTGCAGTTCTCGCTCAGGAGCAATCCGCGCACTTGTTTCTTTGTGTCCTTGTATCTGACCTCACTCAACGTTATGGTCCCGTTGTCCGCCAAGCCAAGGTTGTCGGTGTCCTTGATGCCGCTTTCGACGTCCTGATACCCGAGTTCGGTATTGAAAAGCGTGTGCATGTTGATCAGATGCCTATTGATGTAAAGACGATCCATTCCATGCGCTTTATCGTTTCTGAATGTCGATATCCAGAACCATGTCTACGACGAACATCTGCACACGCTCCAAATCTACTGGTCCAGGCGGGACGTGATTAGCTGGCTCGCGGAGAACAGTGATGATGAGCACCTTAAGAAGGTTAAACAGAATGCCGAGCAGCATGCTCTGAAGATGGAAGTTGCATCACGCTCAGTAAATGACGAATCTGCCCTTTTCGATGAAGACGACGTCGACGATGAGATTATCCTGGAACGCAGCGACGACAAACCTGAGAAGGAGACGTCGAAACAACGCCTTCTCTCGCAGGCTAAGATTAAACCCGAGTTCGAAGGTTTGAGGCTTACACCAGCCGGTCATAGGATACAAGATATTAGAGAACTAATGACAGTACCTGTATGTGACCGATTCTCTGCTTCTATTTTAAACATACCTGACCCACTGCTTCAGGTTATTGTAACTGCCGATTTGACTAAGAGCCCACCCGTAATCAAGGTGTACAGCGTTAACCCATATGCAGAATCTACGAATTCTACGAATTCGAAATAATGGTCTCCCCCTTAATTACGAAATTCTTCCTCTAAATGTATTCCTATGTCCCCTATGCAGTCCCTCCTTTCTTTACTGACTATATGTACTGGCAGAACAGTACTCTGTTCTCGCTTCGCCATGATCTGATGCCAAATAGTCTCATTGTGTTCTGTTGAGTTATAATGTCCGTTGACAAATGCTATGTTTACTTTCAAGAGAAAGATTTCCTTTGTGCCGTCCTTGTTCTTTAGCTTTAGAGAACTTCTGCTGTTAGCACGTCAGACCATCTGTATCATTCATTACTGTTCAATGCAACCCCCGCAGTTAGCATGACATCTACCCCTGGTCCACTGTACACACAGGTTTGCGAGGGCAAATGGTATCAGGAGTCTCACGCCACAGGCAAGAGTCTATTAGCTCGCCAGTGTGCCCATTATCATCTGGCCTTTGCTCTGCAGAATTGCTGGTTACATCCTTGAAAGCTATTTTGAGATCACACGTGCTTCTAAATTAGCCGAGCCTATCTTCATCCCTGCAGACAGATCCACATTTAATCATGTATGTATGTCCACCGGTGTTACTCTGGCAGAATGAGCATATCTGGGTACTCAATTCGAAGCGGGTGGATTGCATGTGTAAAAATAAAAGTCTTAAAAATCTTGAAATATCAGTCAACAGCTATATCAATAATTCGGATTTTCAGCCGAGCCTCGTTAACTTGAAGGTTAAAATCTGACAAAACCATCAAGTATGATTTTCATGTCGATTTCAGAAAACCAGAAAATCTCAGAAATGCACTCGGGGTAGGTGATAATCGATAATCGATCAATCGACCACTTCTCAGTTGATCCACAACCCACTAACAACGTCAAAGACTTGGTGGCATTGCAAGATTTATGTACAGGATTCGTTGACAATACATCGAAGTTTCGCTACACGAGTACTCTGGAGATGAAGACTGTCAGTGAGAAGTGCATATATACAGGTCGTCAAATGAAAAAAGGCAGTAGCAGTGAGGTCACACTGCAAAGCAGGTATACAAGGATATCACAAGACCAGGTTGTATGGTATACATAACAAGAGTGGAAGTCACAGAAACAGTCGCGGATATCTGACAAAAATCGAGATGGTGCAGAACAGGTATTATACACATCAGACATCAAGCATTTTACTAGAAAAGATAGAAATTGAGTGACAAACGGAGTCTATACTTTGAGGTGAGCAGAATGCTTACAGAGAAATACATGAGGTTCTGCTGCTGAGAGTGCAATGGCTTAAATCCACGGCGGAACGCCTCAAGGGAGTTCTCCGCCTGGCTTCCATCAAGTTGAGTAGCAGATTCGGAAAAATTAAGGTTTCCCTGAGGATCGTAGTGATTCTTTGCCCTGGAGCAGACGATATCGGCATCTGGAAAGTAAAGTCACTTTGAGAATCTGGAACGGGCTTATGTCTCCGACTTACAGTACACGGGAGCAGGAATGGACACCGAGCGAGTAGAACGAGCATAAACATGACACAATGCAAAAGATAGATTTTGAAGTGCATCAGCGCTGAAGGGATAAGATTTTTAGCATCAACCATCTCATAACCGTACAGACCACTGACGAGAAATTATTTTCCTATTACATGTTGATCAGTTGAAGTGGTTTCAACCAAGGACTGAAATGAACTTACGTCGTAAAGAATCTACGGTAGAAAATTAGCCGACAACGGAGGGAGGATCAAACAAAAACTCACAGAGTAATGGGCTGGCCTGCTTGTTCCCAAGAGACCACCATGGCTTTGCAAGTAGAAATCAAATTCTGTCGGATGAGCAATGTCACGATCAACCACAGTGCCAGCTTGACAGTTTCCACTACGATCTCCGTCACGGTCACTTTGAGGGAAAAATCTGTGATTTCGGCGTGAGCCAAATACTTCGGGCTGCAGACATGAAACGAAATAAATTACCTGACGTGATGCCGTTTTCCAACAACGATGATGGTGATCTTGGCATTGACGTTAAGAGAATCACAAGCTCCTTGATAATAGGGTCAACTGAAGCAGTTTCTCATATAGTTGGAATTATAATACTTTTGAGAGCAGGCAACTCTGTTGGAAGGAGTATTAGTCACGTCGTGTTTTTCCTAGATGCATGGCACTGACCTTGATCCAAGACTTGCTTGAATTGCCCTTCTGAGACCCCATCTTCATGGATAGCGTTGGTCGAAAAGACATTCTAGTATTCGTCATGAAATTGCATACCACGATAGAAAATAATCCGCTTGGGATATGGAGAAGGTTTCCTTTCGACATGTGCACGATATCCTATATACTTTCCTAGGACATACTGTTGTGGAAGGTCAATCATCAGCAGAAAAGAAAGTTCACTAGATTCCAAGACCTTGCTCATATCCTCTAAGTCATCGATCATCTCCTGGCGAGAGGTCTGGACACGGGAACCTGTTGATAATATATGAGCCAGCATTCAGCACCAACTTCTTGGGAGACATACATGCAATATATTTTGCCGTGTCCGAATCGACGTTGGCAACGAGGGCAGTGAAAGACGGTCTACCATCGGAGCCTGGAGCAGGATGAATGACGTCGGCGCCTAAAAATGGCTTGATGAATATGCGAGAAATACAGTGGAAGTGAATTACCCATGACGATGGTAGGGTAGGAAGGGTCGGTCAAGACCGCGACAGAAGATGGTTCTGGAATAGTGTTTATTCCTCCTAACTTGACATTAATCCTAATGGATCGTCAGCATCGACGATATGGATGTAATGGACTGGTTGACTAACTTCAAACTGACATTTGCATAGTATTGAGGTTTGGCGCGAAAACATTTCAAGCTTTTGAGGCATTGAGTGGCAACTCCCGCCTGTGCGACGTGACCTGAGCTGAGAACATACAAGCAGAACATCTAGGAGATAAATGCTCACAGTAATATCACCAAAACTGTCGGAGGGTGGACAATGAGCTCTCCGTCTTGAAAAAATAGAACAAATAACGTACTGTTTGACGGAGGTGTATATATCATTTCCGCCCTCGGGAAGAATAACGACAATGAGGTTAGGAAGGGCTTTTTTGACGTTTCCAGGCCTCTCGCGCACGGCATTGCCTGCCGCACGGAGTTGAAGGTCCGTATTTCCAAGTCCATTCTCCCACCTTACAATGGGCATATAATTAGCAGGGAACTTGATGCCTGCGAGTCACTTCAATCAGAGAAGACCTGAGGAAACAATGGACTTCCGTACCAACATCTCGAAAGCTGGCAGTGAGGCCATCAACCATATCTCTGGCTGCCTTGTCGCCAAACCTACTCTGCTGCTCGTACACAACAACACACCACTCATTCACCTCAGCTGGCCTGAAAAAACGCTTGTCAACCCTGCAGGCAGTAGTCAGATCATTCCAATGTGAAACGACGTTAGGGATACTTACATATTCCATGACCCGTCTCGTGGGACCTTAATCCTCCATAAGCTACATGAATGAGAAAACGAGGTCTGAACTTACAATAGTCGGTTGCTTGCTCCCAACGCCATATTTCAGGGTTGGTGGTTTCAGGACCCGAGCCTGAACCTTAAGTGGCCCGGATGTATCAACATGCATACCGAATTGACGGACATATTCAGACTGTCCGTAAGCAAGGACCTAATAAAAAGTGAAGACGAGTTCAGGAAGGCCATGGGTGCGACATACACCGAGACCATCGACAATGCTTCTTAAACGATCTCCAGGGCGTTTGGTAGCAAAATCAAGGACATCTTTCGTCTTTTCAGGAGGAACTTGCTTCCTCATGATCTGTCCTGGAGGGACGGTGCAAAGTTCAAGAGGAATCAGTGCCCCCGACCCGACCTTCAGAGTGGAGATAAGCCTCCGGGACATATGACACGAACGATGGACTAACTTCAACGCAGATGACATCCGGAAACCTGAGTTTCTGATTCTGGGTCTTCAAGAAGTATTCAGCAACGGACATCGACCCTCCTTCACGCATAGTAAAGATAAGAGCATTGGCGCCTGCGGAGCTCAACTTTTTGATGACGCGAGGAGTCTGCTGAATAGTGCCATCGGTTCCAGAATGCTTGGTCAAGACGCGGATGCCGGAAATGAAGCGCTGAAGACGTAACCTCTCACGGTCTGGAAAACCGCGGCTAGGGGCCAGGACATGGGGATCGTTCTTTTTGAAAAACTCCAGACACAACGACAAAAGAGATCCAGCCTTATACATGGTCCCAGTCGAAATGTCGACGTTGATGAGCATGCGTCCAATAGCAGGTCTGACAGACTGGAAATATCCGCGCCACAGTTGAAGACCAAGACCTATATCTTTTGTCTCGCGGTCGGTGAAAAAGGACCGCACGTTGAAAGGATATGTCATAGTTGGCTCCATTCTAATAACGACATTAAGCGCCTAAGCACACTCAAGAACGTGAGGTAACTGCCTAAAGACAAAGACGGAAACTAACCGTGATTGCAGTCAAGACAGTATTGTCATGGGATTGGTCACCTGCAATGAATCGCTTTAAAACCCTGTTTTAACCTTGTAAGATAACTGATGAATCGTCCCATGGCGTGCCACGAACTCAGGGTTAATCTCGGCGACCTTAGTAAGTTTAATCTTGTACACTTTAGGTTTTTTGCCTCCAGAATCTGCACGACTACTGTGGAGACTAACGTCAAACTAGAATGAATCAGTCAGTGCAAATTAACAATATCCATGTCACACTGACCTCTTTGAAATCCGTACCTCCGAACGGCAGCTCACGAGCAGCGAAGAAATTCTTGCGGCCATCGTACACGCCACGGGGGGTGAAGATTTGGGGGGCGACGTCGACTTGAAGTGCTCTGATGATATCTATGTTCAGGCGAGCAGGGAGTGTTTTCTCAGACGGAGAGATAACTGGTAAAGATATAAGATGAAGAAAATTTGACTTGATTCCAAAGACTTGCCGACTATATAAGGTGTAAAATTAATGCATCGAAGGATTAGAGATGATCACATACCATCGTAATGATGAATAATGCCTTCAGGGATTGTAGTAACGAAGGAATTCACGTAGATGGGGAGCGTCCTCCCCCCGGTGCCATAACCAGGACGTCTCACACCTATAGTGGTGATGTGTGACGTCGGCGTAGCGTGATGTTGAACTTGAGTCGCGCCACCGCGTCCAGGACTGGCTCCACGTCCGCGCGTAGAGGGACTGCGGCCTCGTAGAGCACCTCGAGAGTCAGCACGAGGCATTGATTATTTGTGGGTGGATGATGGGGGTATGAGAAAAGAAAGAATGGATCTTCTCGCCAAAATCAGTTGCCTTTATCGATTTGAAGCGACAGATTAGAAAGTCGAAAGGAAGACAATCAATCACGTGAATACCTTCTTTCACGACGCGAGTCACGCGGATCTCACGCATTTCATGTCTGTTAAGTCATCCTCCTTGCGCGGGTCCTTCGTGTTTCGGACCGTAAGCTCATGCTACTAGCGCCGTGCTCTTGGTACGAAAGGTCCGTGTTCTTCGAGGCGCCCGACCTTGAAATTCCAATGTGTTTGCAATCAAACATTGCCAGATTCATGAGCAGCATGCTATTGGCATGGCCGATCGAAGAAGCGTCGTGAATGCACAAAGCGTGCTATGGACCACCTACTTATAATCTAGGGTGGCCACCTCTCCCGTCCCAACAGTGGCTTCCTGTCACGGTCTTCAGCTTTGCCCCTGCTTTGAAGGGTTATAAAGCCAGCCTTTCCTCGTGGCCTTGCAGCAGCAGCAATTAACAAAGCTGAAATTATGCAACGGGGCGCGAGTTATCGCAAACCTGTGCCAATCTACATTCCTTCACCCCCCGGCTCTCCGGCTCTGCTTGCTACCCAGCTACCACACTCACTTGAAAATGACGCATGGGTACGTCGCGTCTCTAGTCCATTAATGCACGAGTATACCGAACATACTGGCCATAGTCACAGGTTGACATGCAAAATGTTCTCCAACAGACTCAGATGCCAGGAGCAGATTCAGTATGCATATCTAATACGGCCGTTAACGGCACGACGGCACCAATATCCGCTGATGAGCAAGTCCCTTCTTTTTTGGTCAGTCCGAGGCAATGTTACATTGGCGATGGACTTAACATGCCTTACCTTTCAGGTGAAATCTCCTGAAGGAGAGGAGATACCACTTGATGACTCAAACTATACGCCCTTGACGGCCACTTGTTCATCCCCTGGGCGACGCGTGAAGCGCAAATTACACCGGGTAGGAACACAATATCCTCCGATGATATTACTTTAGTTGACTTGAGATCATATGAAGGAGTACAGACCTCCAACGCCTCCCTTACCCTCGCACAGTCGAAAGCATCCGACGCGAGACACATTTGCTAGCGTAGAAACAGTCAGTTGCTCTTTTTCCCGCCTGTATAACTTGACGTCCCCTCTTTACAGCCTTCAAGCTCCATTTTCAATGGTCACTGCGAGTCCTTAAACCCCGAATTACGGCGAAAGCCTTCTACAGTCGCTCCTTCTTTCACCACTTCTTATACTCAAAGCCCGTCTTTCCAGACAGAAAGGACATACCTATCCTTTGTACCTTCCAACCGGTGTATATTCTGGCCCAAGAAGGGTAATGTCCGGCTGCAACAGATTTTCAAATCCGAACCTCGAAGCTCTCGGAGTGGGCTTCCTGTTGATCATGGTACGGAGGCCGACGAGGAGGTCTCGTGGTGGGGGAAGATTTGCGAGTGGGGTGTCTCAATGGGCGTCAGGGTCAAACGATTGAGAAACATGTATTTGTGTTCGTAGTCGTCCGCGGGACTGTGTATCCATGCTCGAGATAGGTCAATGTACAACTTGATGTAAACAACTTCTTGACACTATCATCTGTCACGCGCACTCCCCATATCTATGCAATGACCCTCTAGAGTGGGCTCTTCAGGATCTCACTTTCTTCGCTTCAGCTTGGTCCGCCAAGAAGCACCGGTCGGACCATCTTCAGCGATATCCTAGCGCGTCCTGCCACCGTTGCCATCTTCGCTTAACACAGGCGAATGGAGAGAGACAGTTCGAGTCGCACCAATACCCTCAGCCGCCGCGATTTTTTTCACGCCTGCCTCAATGGCACTGCCCAGCGCCCTGCTATACCCCGGCTGCGTTCTGACCCTCCCCTACTCCCACTACAACCCCCCCACACCCTCCAGGCGTTTCGGGACTTGGAGGGCAGAGAAAATCGAAAGCGTCGCTTGCAAGAATTATGGAAGCGGCTCCCGCAGCGGCAGTCTCCAAGGAACACTGGAAATGGAAGAGAAAAGAGCGCCGAGGGTGTCGACGGTGGTATGTCGCACGCCAAGGCCGAGAAACTGAGGGCTATGTACGCAGCGTACGATGACGAGTTGCTTGGGCATTGTGGAGCCCTATCATCAGGTGTACAGCCAGGAGAAATACCTTGGAAACGGTTCAAGGAGTACGCAGAGGCAAAGGAAGTCGGTGTGTTATTTCAGTCACTTGGTGACCTGCTTCATCTTCTAATACACTGTCGTCTTCTAAGAGCTCTGGTCCATCTTTCATGATGAACTGGATCTGGACGGAGATGGTCATTTAGACGAGCAGGAGCTTTCTTCGGCGCTTAACAAAGCTGGTGAATATGTCAAGTCACTTTTCGTACAGGACTAACGATGTGGTAGGTATCAATCTATCTAAAACACTACTATCGGATTTCATAACTACCCTCACTTCGTCTCCTCACTCACAAGTGATTTCATTTGCTGAATTTCGGGACTTTCTACTCCTGCTTCCGCGGAAAGCTTCTCCTGCTGAGATTTATCAATATTATGAAGTGAGCAGATTCATGGGAGATGATGGGAGAGGACCAGCCCGGCTCACTATGGAGGGTGCGTACTGGTGGTCTTGGCGCTGCCTCACCTTGACTGTTAGTCCCACCAGGTGACGCTCTTTTAAGTGCCGAAGATAGACCGCCTTTCAACACCATGGCTTCGGGGTCAGGACCGACATCGCCACGCTCGACGTCTCCATTCTCACACCAGGAGGAACACGAGGAAGGAGAACTCTACGATGATGACGAGCACGAGTCTCATGGTTGGCTCGACAATCACTCGGCCATCAAATTTCTCCTGGCGGGTGGCGTCGCAGGTGCCGGTAAGCTTTCTCGTTCCAACGTTTTTCCCGTAAGTTACATATCCATCCTAGTCTCGCGAACATGTACTGCGCCCTTCGATCGGTTAAAAATCTTCCTCATCACGCGGCCACCAGACCTTGGAGGTGCACCGCTCTCCCCCAAGCTGGGCCTAGGGGGGATGCGCACGATCGGCAATGCAGTAGCGCGCATATATGCAGAAGGAGGTGTGTTTGCGTTTTGGACAGGGAATGGGTTGTCTGTTGCAAAGATATTCCCCGAATCAGCGATAAAGTTTTTCACGTACGAGTCTTCAGTCAGCCTCCTCCCCTTAACCTGTTTCGACTGCCCGGGGGCATTTAACGCTTGCCGTTAGAAACGCTTGTTTGCCAAGTATTGGGACCACGTGGATGACTCTAGGGACATTAGTGGTGTCAGCCGGTTTCTCTCAGGTGGTGTCGGAGGCATCACCAGTCAACTCAGTGCGTGAACCCTGAATACTACTGTGTGCAACGTGTATCTTACGTATATGGCAGGTATCTATCCTATCGAAACCTTGAAGGTGCCAGTTTCGATCAAAGTATATGTCTAATCCACTCAATGAATTTTCCTACAGACGCAAATGATGAGCAACACCAGCCAGCAGAAGCGAACATTAATACAGGCCGTCCGGCATGTGTGGAGCCTAGGTGGTACTCGTGCATTCTATCGTGGTTTGGGTGTAAGTAGATTGTCTTCCCATCTGGCTTCTCTGACCGAGCTTTCTTAGATCGGCCTTGTCGGAGTCTTCCCGTATGCTCCATTGTCATTCCTCTGTTTCACTGCCTCAAATGTGTCCCTGTTTCCAGGTACTCCGCCATCGATATGAGTACCTTTGAAGCTCTCAAGCTAGCATACCTCAAGTCTACAGCGAAAGACGAGCCCGGGGTCATGGCCTTACTGGCATTTGGAAGTATATCAGGGAGCGTGGGCGCCACCAGTGTTTACCCACTGAATCTTGTCCGGACAAGACTGCAGGCGTCGGGCTCTTCAGGCCACCCGCAACAGTACTCTGGAGTGGTGGATGTTGCAGTTAAAACATGGGAGCGTGACGGATGGAGAGGCTTCTATCGGGGCTTGTTTCCTACGTTAGCCAAGGTACGTTTGAACTCAGTGCATGCGAATGTATGACCCATTTTTCTGAAAGGTTGTCCCCGCCGTTTCTATATCTTATGTCGTTTATGAGCATACCAAACAAAAGTAAGGCCTTTGCTGGAGTTATGAAAGGATACTGACGACTCCCTAGGCTTGGTGTATAAGTATACAATAGATGAGTTACTCTTTAAAATCTTCATGCATACACATAGTGTATATACTATATATAGACTCCATACAGCAGATGTCACTTCTAACTTTGTCTTGGGATCTCTCCTTTATAAACTAATCTTGCTTTCGCATTGCACACATCATGCAAGCCATATCGTCGGCAGGAAAGGTTGACTGATTTCTCAAACTATTGTACTTGTATACAGCCTGAAATGGAGCGAACTTGTGTGTACATTACAGACGAATGGGGGTAAAAGTACACGAATGAGAAATATCTCCTTCAACACTCGGGAACGAAGTGGGTGTTGTGATTGGAAAAGAATGGTGGACGGTCAGATCATTAGATCTATGGTGCGTGATTGATAAGAAGATGGAAGCAATGTGTAGGGCAGCTGAATTATACGTGAACAAATAGGCCAGAGGATTGCGGGGATATAGGGCCAATTGTGTTCATGAGACCGTAAAAAGTCGTAAGGAAACCTTTGCAAAAATAAATAGATAGATGCCAGAGATAGGAATAAAAAGGGAGCCACCAATCATGGAGGGAGCTCAAGGGCACGCTTTTCTTCCACGAGGACGGCCAGTTCCTTGAGACTCTCCTGCCTCTGCTGTGCACTGGTCAGAGATCTTGAACGCAGTTTCGTCCGCCACTGCTGTACCCAAGCCCATTTGGTCTTTTCCTCGGTGGAGATGTGGCGAGGTGAGGAAATGAGGAGGCGGAGACGGTCACGGGCGAGAATGGGAGTAAGGGAGAGGAAGGAAAGGAAGACGAGCTTGAGAATGATGTCGGGAGTGGTGAGAAGGTCAGAGATGGACTGGGATGATGGAGAAGATGTTGATGCGACAGTTTGGAGGATGTCACCAATCTGACAAAAACGATGAGTAAGTTGTAATTAGAAGAGTGAGACAAACAACCTGGCAAGTCACGGCGGTCCACGGCAGACAGCCGATGAATGCACCAAGCATGCAGTCTGCCATCGACACGCCGCATACCCCGCATGCAATATTGATTCCTGACCATGGCACCACTCCAATTAGTCGTAACACTGACAATCGAACCCACGCTGATGAACGACCCTGGTTTGATCCTTCCTCGGCATCTGATGCGCCCTCCAGTGCGTGCCGCGTCATGTCCAGCGCACGCGGGAAGAAGTGCGTCAAGAACGGTGCTAATGGCATCGCCAGCAGTGTTGCACAAGCCGAGCCAAGCATCGTCAGCGTCGTCAGCAGTATTGTGGCGTATGCCGGAGAAAACAAGGCACCACCCAAGACATTCTGAACAAGGCAAGACAGGTTACGTCGTTGTCAAGATACAGGACTCGGAACTCACCCAGATAACACTTCCGGGAATAGACCACGCATGTTTCCAGACGGCGGAAATGGCCATGACCCCCATAACGTGCGCGACTGGACCAGGCCCACTTTGGGTGTAGCCGTGAAGTTCTCGGCCTAGTTGGGCAACATCGGCCAATGTCCGTGGCCACGCAAGGGATATTGGGAGCGTAGACAGACAGAAAATCACAAGAGCCGTGGACACGGGGAACATCAGGACAACAAGAATAATAGAGGCATGTTGCTGTGGACGCATGATGTCAGTATACGTTACGGCAGAGACGGAAAAGACGGACAGCCCAAAAATCGTGGCGCCAACGCTGAGTCTGTGGTGGATGTTGATGGACGTCATCCCCAAACGAAGTTTGCACGGCAGAGGCTGACAAGGGTAGCACACAGTCTTCAGCACTGGAACGAGGCGACGACGGTGTTGACCATGAGAGGTGCTGTTTCGGCTGTAGATGGAACCATTGGAGAAAGCGAGAGGCGACTAGAATGAGCATGGATGGAGGAGGCACCGCCGTTGATATTGATTCTGGGGCTGTTTGTGTGGGAGTGTCTTGGGTGGGAGACTGGAGACAGGAGTTTGAGCGACGACGACCGAGAGAGTTGGGTGAAAAAGTGGATCTAATAGTGATGGAGGAAGCACGATGACGGGGCGGCGGCGGAGGGGAAAGACTCTGACATACGGACATGATGTGGATTCAAGATTGCACAAGACAACAAGACAACTTTTTTCCGCTTGCTGACACAGTCCGCTGACACACGGGATCACACTCCGGATCCATTTCTGGAATTCTGATACCACTCAGGAGAATATCTCATTCACAGCCATAAAAATGTATGATACGATCAACAATATCGCCCCTTAGTGTGCCGCCCTCCTGCTCTCCTGGATGACGCTTGACAGCTCCTCAAGCTTGCGCTTCGAGCGCAGAAGTGTGCCGAGCTAGCCATCACCATCAGTTTCCGCATGCGTATTCGCGCCAACAGTGCTTACCCTCTTCTTTGTCAGCTTCCTGGCCTTCTTGTCCTGGTCGAAATGTAATGTGTTAGAATAGCCGTAATAATGTCATTAAAAATGTGTACGACGCACTTTCGAGTTCCTCAACAACTCCATAACTCGCCTCTCATAGGCGGAAAAACCAGCAACCTCTCGGATCACAGACCGCACAAACTTGGTCTTGGTCGACTGGATACCCTTGCGCTGCGAAGGGCGGGCAGCTTTTTCAATGGGGGTCGTGGGGTGGCCCTTGTTAAGCCCGTAGCGGAGGTCTAGACGGGCAAACGCAGCATACTATGTCAGAAGAATCCAACGCTCGACAGCGCTCCAGCACTCACTGGAGCGGACCATTTTCTTCAAGTCTTGAGGATCGTGGATTGCAACGGGGAGTCGATCTTGGATAATCCTGAAAGAATCACGTGCTGAGACCCGGGTGGCTGAGTTCTGTATAGTTCCAGAGACGAGCTTTCTCACGCTTCAATCTTATCTCATTTCCTTATCTGCACTTCCAAGGGTCGCGAGATCAAGTGAAATATGTAGTTAAAGTTATCTCTAGTACGTCTCCAAAATATGATAATGAGAGGGCGACACAATTACACTTGTGCCGTCGCCCGAGGTGTCCACTGTTGCCTGACTACCTTCACTTTCCCTCCGGCGACCGAAATTGGAGACGGAGAGGTGGTATATGTGAAAGGCATTCTCGAGGCGACATCTTGGGGCGTCCGAGGCGCAGTACTTGACGTCGGCGAAGTTCTCGCAGAGAAAATTGGTGTCGGAGGTCGTAGCTGCTGTCCCCCAGTTGGTCTCTGTATAGTATGTTGTTGACCGCGCATAGCACGACCGTCCTCCTCTTCCTCCTCTTCTTCCTCTTCCTCCTCGTCATCATCGTCTTCCACCGCATCCTACACACACAAGACCTTGTGTAAGATGTAGAGCTCCCGAGAGTTTTGTGAATGTAAGAGTGACCTTAACGCACCGGATCAAAATCCTCCATTTGTCTATCCCCGTCATCGTCTCTATCATCATACTGGTCATCGTCATCAATCCATCGTCCTCGCCAGTCAACCAGGTCCAGCTCACTCGGGCTCTCTGGTCGCAAACGCAACCAATGCATCCGCGGCCCGCTTTTTGCACGTTCACTTACTTTAAAGCCATAGATTCTTGGCACGTATACATAGCCAGCAGCACGTTTCTGCCCTCCATGAGGATTAGGGTTTGTGAAAGGGGATGATCGGGAACTGCTCCCAGAAGAAGCACTCTTCGGGGACAGGGAAGACCCACCGGGGCGGGGTACTTTCCAGAAAGGAGCTGGGGCAAGTTCCCGATAGCTCTGGAAGAACAAATGGGCAAAAGTGGTCCCAAAGAACGCTCCTGCGCAGCAAGTGTTAATCGCTGACTAGCACAACGAACCGAGAGCTTGAAACCCACCGTCTACGCCCTGATATTTGCTGCTAGGAGGTATATACGCGTCATTACAGTTCGGGCAAAAGAGTTTCACGGTGTCGAAGCCAGGTAAATCTGAGCGCCCACATGGAACTACGTTACAGCCCATACAATATACGCGCGGACAGGAGCCGAACACGCCATTTTCGTATTTTTCCACCTGTTAGAAACGTTATCGCATCAGTTTTTCGTTTCATACGACAAGTAAAACACGAGGGGCGAAGGGCACGCACCATTGCTTGCAGCCCCGCACGAGTGAGGATGTAGCGCTGGTGCACAAGCCCATACAGCATCTCCGCGGAAGATTCTATAATCGAGACATCCGGGATTTTGGAGGCGTCTTCATCTGCGCGGGATGGGTGTAAGGGCAATGATAATGATGCTCCGATGTGCCATTCTCGTACCTGGCTCCACGTCAAGTACCATCTCCATAGCTTCCTTCCAAAACGGAACCATAGCGTTTAAACCCGTTAAATTGAAATCATCCTCGATGAAGTCTTCTGTGACTTCACAAAAATATTCGTGACCTGGTAGCGAGCAGAACCAGCTAATCCATGTAAGGGTTGATGTGGGCGTTGAAGAGGCTGCGTGAACGTGAACATTTTAGTCTGGGCACGCACATAGCAAGACCCAGCACGGCGATATATGTTGAAGATTGAAACGCACTATAGCCGTCATCCTGCTCCTCAGGTTCTTCCATAACTTCGTCGCCATCTCCCGGCTCGCCTACTCCTTCCTCCTCGACCTCCTGCTGCACTTCTATAGGTGGCGGCTGTCGCAACGCCATGTTTAGTGCGTCGAAAACGGTTTAGACGTTGTCGATGTCGATGAAGTGTTTGATTACAACTCCGATCGGCACATTGCCAATCTAGGACTGACTAACATATAAACCATATATCATTATTTCTAAAGCATTCAGTAGTCATATGTACACGTTATCTGTCCTTTAGAATGCCCTATCCAGATAGGCAGGCCAAAAATAAGAAGAAGCAGCAGCTGGGCTATACACCAGCTGATGATAGCATACCGAGAACCCTTCCAAAGACCTAATCCGAGAATTTCGACAGCGAACGTACTGACCGTAGTTAGACAGCCACAATACCCGTCGTCCAGCCCCTGGAGCACACTGCAAGCGTACGAAGAAACCGGATGGACCTTGTTTTGGAGAACGTTGAAACCTCCGAGCAACGCTGTTCCGATCATATTAGCCGAAAACGTCCCCAGCGGCATCGACATGAGCAGAGTATTCAGATGAACAGACAGTAGGTATCTCGTGATTGTTCCTGGGGACGCAAAGAGAAGGGCTGCAGTAGCATGGTGGCGGTAGGAGGAATCCATTAAAAAGAAAGTTGGGAATACCGCGCCATAAAATAGGATTGAGATAATCGTGATAGTGTACCGGAAACGTCGCGGCGGCGGCGGAACAGTAGGGAGATGTGGATGAATTGCAGCCGCTAACTGCAGTCCGAACAATACGGATGAAAGAGATATTGAAAGAGTAAATACAGACTTTCCGAGGCCGTCGATGAACTGTGATCACCTCCTGAGAATTGAACCAGATACTGATATAGAACACACACATTCCATAGACCACTGTGATGGTACTGACCAGCATTGATCCACGAATTAAATACATCAAGTTGCCATCCAGAAAATGTAGTCAATGATCCACAAAATCCTAAACAAAGGAATAAGCAAAACACAGTGGCGAGGGTCGAATCAGAGGGTCACGACCTGTTGTAATCGCTGTAAAAAGCGGAGGATAACTGACGGAAGTCTTAATTTCATAGTGAATAGGAAATTCGAGTCCTCACAAAGTACTGAATGGTTCCTTCAGGCCCACAGCGAAACCCATAATTAGACATCCCAGTCCCTGTACGTATGCCAATGGAAAGATACTGCTTCCTTGGTATTTTGCAAGCGCCGTGAGTCCCAGCCTGGCCAAAGTACCAAAGATAGAAGCAGGTACGAGGAGCGCAACGACATGGATCGAGAGGGGATGGAAGTTGAGGGGCTTGGCACGATCTGTAATACGGCTGGGAGGACGTTCTATGGTTTCGACAGATTGGACTTCGCTCGGCGTGGGATCTGCATCGTGAGGGTCTGTAAGGGAAGTTGGGCTCATTCAAACTGGCGCAGGAGTCAGCGACAAGTCACATTCTCTCTCTGCTATCAATTTCTATCAATGTTTGCTCTTACTTTCCTTGTAGCCGTAATCGGCGTCTTCACCCTCTTCTGGGCATTTTCTTCTAAGAAGAAATGGGATCCATGCGCAAAGGTCCGCTTCCTCGAACGCCTTGTTCAAATTTTCAATACTAATGTGCTTCGGTTTAGCATTGCTATGTAACGGGTGGCTCCGCGGGGCTTGGCCTTTCTCTTGCTATCCTTCTCACAAAGAAGGGGGCTGATGTGTCTATCGTTGCACGCAACGAGGAACGGTTGCAATTAGCATTGGAGCAACTTGAGGTGGGTATCGTACTTTGACTTCTCAAAATGTAGTACTAAATGTCATTCACGCTACTTTTAGAGCGCTCGACAGACTCCCAACCAGATTCTAAAGGCTTATTCATTCTCACTAGACGACGCAGAATCATCAGCTTCTGCCCTGGAAGCTGCTTGCAGTGGAAACGGGGATAGATGTCCAAACGCAGTGTTCCTGTGTGCGGGGGCATCTCGTCCAGGGTTCTTCGTAGAGCAAGATGAGGCATCTCTCAGAAAAGGTATGGATAATGGCTACTGGGTTCAGGCATGGTCTGCGCTGGTTCGTCGTTCGGCCTTTTTCCATGCCCAGCTGAAACGAAGCGGTCCAGGCAGCCGCGAAGCGCATGGCACGCAACAAGTTTGCCGGTAAAATTGTCTTCGTGTCATCCGTGTTAGGATACATGTCCATGATTGGGTACTCCTCGTATTCTCCGGCAAAGCATGCGTTGAGAGGTACTGGGCACAACTTGAACCTCAAACGCCACTAAATCTTATGGGACAGGTCTTGCGGAAACATTACGGTCCGAATTACTTCTGTACTCGGTGTCCGTCCACATTTTCTTCCCGGGGACAATATACAGTCCTGGATACCTCGAGGAGAATAAGACCAAGCCAAAAATCACTCGTAAGATTGAGGAGAGCGACGATGGCATGCAACCCGACGTAGCTGCACTGGCTCTGCTTAAAGGTCCGCCAACGCGTTTTAACCGTGATGACGAAACTTATGCGGGAAATAGGTGTCGAGCATGGCTATTTCCACATATCAGGCGACTTAATCGGTAACTTGTTCCGATCTGCGACTCGAGGTGCATCGCCGCACAACAATGTGCTATTGGATATTGTATACAACTTCATTGGATGGGTTCGTACTCCACCATATTTCAACTTTCGTATTTTCTAACCTACATCTCCAAGGTTGGTCTCACAATATGGCGCCGCGGGGTCGACGCGTCCATAGTAGGACATCAAAGTGAACACGAGGGACATCTGTTGCGACAGGGCTTCTTTGAACCCAAAAATTCTGGCACCTCGGAGTAGATAAGCAGTCAAGCGAATTAAGACTAATTCTGTTGTTCCCATGATTATAAGGCACAAGTAGCAAATGAGAGATATAGAAAAGTGTCAGAAAGAAGCGAAGCTCTGGAGAGTACAGGACACCTGTAATGGTGTTCGAACCGAACGAGCATTATATCCTTCATCCAAGCAGGAGTCATCTTGGTCCCCTCCATTAGGCTGGCCAACAACTGAAAGGTTCACCAACCTTGGTTTAAGGAAGACCATAAATGTAAGAATAGAGAAGCACCAAAGGCGACGAATCAATTAAAATAGTAGCCCGGGGTTAAGGGCCGGTCGCATTGATGCCTTACGTAGTGACGATGACACTTTCGGGAACTAATTCTAACTGGACAGGAACATCGACATGAAGCTGAGAAACCCTCTTTCATCTCGTCTTATGAGTGCGTGAGCTCTGATTCTACGGTCTATCATTCCCAAAACCCAGACTTGTGCCTTGTACACCCTGGTGTAATATCACCCACCCATCGTGCCGTTCGATCAACCCGTCCCTACTCAGGATGCGGCCTACCTCTGCTATTCCAGACTTTTACTACTTTTGCTTCGCCGTATACGAGCCGTTTCTGACAATAATCGGTTTTATCGGGGCTTTGATGTCAGTTTTGTCTTATCTCGTCGTCCCTCAGCCTTTGAAGCTTACTCCACGATTCCAGCGACCCACAGGGAGTGAGTAATCACGGATCGAGGCCACCAACCTGACTGACCGATTCGTTAGACCCACAATTCTCAAGCACCATGGTTGAACAGCGATCCACCTCCGGTCAAGTTTCCAACTGCCACGCTAGTGACTATAGTCCAACTTGGTCACGTCTGCGCTCTCGTCGGATTGATTAACTTGTTCATCCTTACTGCCGCTCGCAGCCATCTTCATGAAAACCTGCCTTTGCAAGAAAAGATGGTCCTCGCTCTTCTCACACCTCTAGTAATCGGCGATATCTTTCACCTTTATATCACCCTATGGGCTCTTGGTGACCAAAGATGGGAATTTTGGAACTGGAGCCCTATGTTGTGGACCACAATCATTTTAGGATTAACCTTGATGGTCCCACGTATAACTTGGCATCTCGGTGTTGGACGTTATGTTCACGCCCGGGACGGCGCTGCGGGGAAGAAATAAGTCTTCATGGGCTGGTGGGAAATCTTATTATTCCGTCAAAGAGATTGTGTACTGATGCTCAGTAGGTTGGCATATTACCTATCGTATACTTATCATTTATGTGGGCGCATCCCAATACCTGTGACATGAATAGTTGCCCAACGCTACAAGACAATACAAGATGCGGTCATTGAAAAGTCTACTGTTACAATTCCTAGGCTTTTATGAAGGGTAAGAAAACGATATCGAGAGGACTATAGATCATCCTTAGTAAGGGGCGTTCACAATGTTCGACCTGCTCCCGAAACTTCCCTGGGGAGCGAGCGAGTGACGATTGGGCTTCTTCAGGTTCTTCTTGTTGATGGCCAGGACATTGTTATCAAGTGCGACGATCTAACGAGAAGGTGGTCAGGAAAAGTAGATTGCGTATGGTAATCTGACATGTCCTTACAATTTCTTTATCGTCACCAAACTTGAAACTGTCTTGGACAACGTGATCCTCATACTTCTTGATCTCGTATTGATCAAGATATCCTTTCTTGACTTTCTTGAAGTCCCAAGCAATGACGAACTGGCCGCTGGAAGTGACAATAGCATTTTCTTCTTTCCCTGGACCTTGATTGAATCTGGAAGACTTAAGGTTGCAAGGTCGACAAGTGGTAATTCGATACTTACTTAGCGGGAGTGAAAGATATACTTCCCATATATGCAACATGTTCGTTTCGAAGTTGCAAACGACGAGGTATCGGTTTTGCGGTTGCAGGAAAGCTGCGATCAAAACCAAGAGAGCCTTGATAGCGACCTTCACCAATAAGCGTGTCGATCAAGAGCAAATAAGTCTTGGTAGTTGCTACAATGTAACGACCATCAGCAGTGACGTCAATGCCAATGATAGGATCTCCAAGGGGAGGCAGAGCAGTTTTCGCATTTTTGCCAATAGAATCAAATAGTCTGATGTCACCCTTCTCGCTCGCGACGGCAAGTCTGCCGTTAGCAGTCGTGGTCACACCAGAGAATTTGTTCTTGCTGACATATTGTTTATATTCGTTTTCAACCATCTTATTTCCAGACACACGAGGGTCGATGCGGAAAAGGGAATTGTGTGATACGCCGACTAGAGTTTGCTCTCGTGTAGTCTGCGCGAACTTGTTGTCCGGCGCGATATGGTCGACCATGACATCATCATGGACTTTCCACTCTTCAACGATCTTTCCACGCTCGATATCCATGCTGAATAGCGAATGAGGTTCACTTGGGTTCATTAACACCATCTTGGTGTCTTGATCATGCAGCATAACCTACAGGTAGAAGATTTATTCAGAGTCAATAGCGTAACCTTGTAGACGCACATGTTTCGGCTTGAATCCCTTTCCTTTCGGAGTAGAGAGTTTGGTGATACTGCCATAATACTTGACACCGTTGTCGACGGAGTGGTTAAAGACACCAATGTTGTTTCCGCGGACAACATACGAACGATCGCCTTTATAACCGACAGTAAGCTGTGAGTTGCGATCGGAACCGGGAATCATAGTTGTTCCTTCGTCTTCATCGTAGTCTTCTTCGTCATCGCTCGGCTCTGTAAAGAAAACTGAATAGCCAGACAACATTGTTTGGCTGATACATACCCTCATCTGGATCTAATTCTGATAGAACTTCTTCCTCGTCGTCATCATCGTTTTCGACATCACGCATCTCGACATCATCGTTGGCGCTCACAGCATAATTTTGTTCGTCGGCCTTGATTAAGTGAGCTGCATAAAGAAAAAGAGATTGTGGAGACTACGTACCTTCAGCTTTGCCCATGATGATTGATGAAGAGTTTCCCACAAGCATTCAGTGAATTTCTGCAGGAAAGCTGCCAGATACTCTTCACTGAAACGAAAAAGCCAGCTTGACTGAGAACCATCATCGGCTTGGTGATTCCAAGTAAGCGATAACATCCTGTGCGAGAAGCGCTGATTCATGTCTTGCGTTATTTGGTGTGCCAACAGAAGTCCTGCATCGTTTTCTGCAGTAAGCCAATACTGGAAAAGGGTGTTTTTAGGTCTCATAATGTTAGCCACTACAATTCCTTGGTTATTAAAGCGTTCTGTGTTTGTGTCCCATGAATAAAGCTCGGCTTCGCATGAGATAAGGAGCTCTGTGGAAGTATCAAGTGTGTGTTTTGCCGGGGAAGGAGGTGTATCGTTTTCCGCTGGAGGTTCAGATGCCAAAGGAGATGCTACGACAGATGTCGAGGGCGAACGCACAGCATGAGTTTTTGATGGCGCTTTGCGGCGGGGAGTTACTTTGACTCCGTCCGATGAAGGACGAGAACTGGGAGGACATTAGTTACTCATACCCCAAAAACAAAGTTAGCGCACTGCCAAGTAAACTCCTCAAAGTCGGTATCACGAGTGTTGTCTGCAGATTTCTTATATTTACGTTCATACATGGCCCGGTACATGCAAGTTTCAAAGAATGCGCGTGTAGGTTCATTAGTTCCGGGAGCAACAAATTCGAAAAATTCATCGACATCCCCGTCGAGGTCACGCCACACGAGAGTTGGCTCTCCGTCGCTTTCGCCGATGCGAAACTCAAGTTCTTGGCTTATAAGAAACACTCTCTCTTCGTCAGCTAATCCGCGATGTCAAGAAGACGATTCATATCATAAGATTAATGAATGCAACGAACGCACTTTCGTCCTCGTCTTCCAAGAGTTCCTGATCACCCTCCTCATATACCCTCGTAACTACTAGCTGGAAATGATGCTCCAGATTCGGTACGCGACGGATGGTCGCCATAGCCTCATTGTAACTGTAAACAATTGATAAGCTGATAGACAGAAATTTCAAATCCCTTACATGCATTCGCGAGATGTGCGAATATTTCCAGGGCGAACAAGATATAACTGGCCTGTTGGTGGATGATATCTAAGATTAGGGCAATTCTATCCTCGTGGCACCAATCCGTACCTGTGGAAATCTTTACCACTTCGGCCGCATTTGGATCTTCTATGTGCCAGGGTCAATAAGAGATCTACAAAGATGTTTCATTTCAGTGAACACGAACGCCAGACTTTGCCAATGACTAAGAAAAGTATAAATCAAACTTGAAAGCCAGAGAAGATAAGAGGAGCCTACGGCTTCTAAAAATATTCATGGAGGATGGAGAACAAAGACAAGGCTGTTGAAGTTGACGACAGATCAGTGACAGGCAACACGTCGTGACAAGGTCACGACACTATACGTCACGCGAGCTATTCCTCTCTCTCCAGGAGTATCGGGACATGTCCAGCCCAAGCCACCTGTTCTCGTCGTCTCCGACTACGATCACTTCATCAGGTACTTGATTGAAATGACACATTGCCCCCCTTCCTCACTTCTCCAAGGGCAACCTCCAAGTCCTATGACCCCTTCCCCCAGCTTGAGGGCCCGAAATTCAAACAGTACAGAGGTTCGCCGTCAATTGTTATTCTACTTTAACGTGACTCTCACCTCTAGACTCTTACGTTTTCTATCCCTTATATATATCTGTCGCATTGGTAGTCGTCTAGCCCTAAACAACTGGACGAGGTTCCACGTTCCACTTTTCGCAGCATCTTCACATCGCATGCTAGTACCTCTGGAAAAACATTTTTTGTACGACCAGATCCCTCGCTCTTGACGTGCTTTGATCCTCGAGACAAAGAACTTTATGAACTCTGGGCACCACAACATTAACATTGTCGGTCAATATGTATCTTCTATGTTCCAATCCAGTTTCTCGGATCGACACTCAGTACTCAGTTTATGGCCCTATTTCGGGAAGTATGTATATCCTATATAGCCCGTGATTAGGTTGACGTTTGGGTTTTAAATTTGTTACCTACTGTTCGTACCAAAACATTTTTGAGGAACTGTAAGAGGGCCAGTGGAACCTGACCACAGCGGCCGTTACAGCTCATAAAAGGCGCATATCTGAATCAATGATAAGATTCAGATACCTGGCTCTATATATACATACAGTTCCGTGACAAGGATAATTTGAACTGTTGTAAGCTGCAGGCTTACAGGAACCTGTCCAGGTGTAAGAGGGCCAGTGGAACCAGACCACAGCGGCCGTTACAGATTATGAAAGGCACAGATCTAAAATAACTAGATGATTCAGATACCTGGCTCTATAGTGACAAGGATATTTTGAACTTGTTGTAAGCTGCAGGCTTACCCTGGGTATGTCCGAAACTTGAGCGCTGAGCTTATGTAAGTGCCTGAAATACTACATAAGTATGTATGTATACTAACTATGTCAGTACGTACGTGCAAATTGGTCATGAGAGCCCTGACAAGAACTCGAGTGCTGAGTTTGAATGTATTGCTGAGGGAGAAAGTACTCCCTTGAGGCACTCGGAATGATAAATCATTCATCTAAGACTGAAGTGGCACGAATAATACTTCCTGTACTTGTTGAAAATTCATTTGGATCCAAAGATCTCAGCAAATGGCAAATGCTGGCCACCACTGTTGACTCGCTTAGCCGGGGCCCGGTATTGTTTTTGGTCGTTAGCACGGGCCCCGGCTGTTCGCATGCGGACCGCGCATCATCACCGCCAGGCCCGGGGAATTGAAACTCTAACTACCCTAACCCTCCCTAACCTCACCCAATAAAACTAATCGATTGTACAACCCGTCTGAAATGGGAAAATATACACAGGATTACACACTCGCCGACATGTCCGCATGTTCTTCGAATATTTAGAAAGACCTCCTTCCCTTGATGGTCCTCTCAGGGTCTCAAATGAGTATATTCTTCCTCGTCGTTGCATATTCCTCGTGTACACAGATCGTATCTGTCGCAGCGTCAAGACATATCGACGACGCCCCTCATCCAGCGAACCCTTTCCTTGACCCAAAACATGATCCTTACAATCCTCTGAAATATATTGCTAGCAATGCGCTCACAGCTGTGGCATTCTGTAAGTTATTATGCATCATCTCTCACTTCTTTGATATGGATTCCAAGAAAATCCTCACCAGCTCTCGTAATGACGGTTGCTATTCTACAATCGTTGTCTGTTTGGAGGTACGGGGCGAAATGGATGTTATCTATGGTAATTGGTGCCTACAGTATGTAATCTTCTACCGTTTCTGAAAGTCCATACTCAAGTTTCGAGACTAGCGTTTGCTTTTGGACTTGGAACTCGTTTCGCTCTTCACATGCATCCCGAGTCTAAAGGATGGTATATCGTAGAATACCTTTTCGTCGTTCTTTCGGTATGAGCGAGTGTCCTGAATGCCTCTGCCAGTTATACCGATCATGATTTAAGCCCTGTGCTTTTATTGCTGCAGATTACGTTCTTTTGGGGCGTCTGGCGTTGCATTTGAAAACCTCAGATTTTTTGCTCATATCAGCGCGCAAAATCACGATATCCTTTGTCTCATCGGATATCACAACCTTTCTCATACAGGTATGTGGTCATTTTAAGGATCCTTCCATATATCAACGTCAACACTAGGCCAGTGGTGGCGCTCTTAGTGTATCAGCCAATGATCCTCAACGTCAGCTGGCAGGATCACACGTTAAGTATCATGATCTAACTACATCCTCATTTACGCTGACGTGACCAATTTTTGCAGGTATTCTTGGCTGGACTTGCCCTCCAGTTGCTCTCGTTCTTCATCTTCTTCTGTATATATTTGCTTTTCTTGTACAGGGTGTATAACTATACCCCTGAAATATGGAGAAAGGATAAGCATGAAGTTTGGTATAAAGACTGGCGGACATTGGCCTTTGTGTTGGTGATTAGCTGCGTAGGAATACTGGCAAGTATATGGTCGAACTCTCGAGTATATTTCTTGACCCCTCTGAAATAGATTCGATCAGGATACCGTGTCGTTGAGCTATCCGAAGGTTTCCAAGGACGTCTGGCCACATCGGAGGTATTCTTCTACGGATTGGATACTTTACCTCTCTTCATCGCAGTCGTTGTTTATATTCCATTTTGGCCTGGACGGTTCATTCAGGATGTATCCTCTGAAGGAAAATCGCCCACTTCCATTGTAGACGTGAACAAATCCAGGTGAAGACATGGGACTATATTCATAGTTATGAAACAATAAAAAGCTCCTCCCTTCTGAGATTTGTTACTTCGAAAATCAAGAATAAACAGACAATTCTTCTAGCTGACTCCTCTAGAAATTTGCACTTCTTTAGGTTGGTTGGTTGGTAACACCCGGGGAGGTCCACGCTTGAACGACCGGGGCCATACGTGTGGCTCGTGTACCAAGGATGCTACGGACAACACCCCCCCCCCCCCCCCCCCCCCCCCCCCCCCCCCCCGCCCCCCCGAGCGAAAGGGTACGCCGAGTGCCTCTGACACGCCGGGACAGGGGCACGAC
>JABAJZ010006838.1:0-46946 GCA_018857265.1 Termitomyces sp. T32_za158 | reverse complement strand
CTCAGAATATCCCGGAGCCAGGAGAGCCCGGAGACCCCTCAGATGAGGAGAAGCCCAGCACCCCGAGTGCTGGAGAAGCGGATGGGCGTGGACCCTCCACAGAGACGTCGGCGTTGACCGACTTGTCGTCTAGTAACAGAGAGAGCGAGCAGCCTGGGGCTGCTAGTTCTGATGCCACCCGTCGACGGGCGAGAGTGGAAGAGTACGTCTCAGACGTCGAAAATCAAGATCTGTCGGAGGAACAGACTTATGTATTTACTAAAGCAATAGATACATTGAACGAGGCCGATCGTGATCGTATCGACCGTAGGTATACAAAATTAGCTGTCAGTGCCGCCCAAATGACTTCCAACGAGGAAGATGGTCCGCAAGCGGAAGGATCCAGGCATAAGGGCAAAGCTGTTGACCCCCGCAACTGGGGTGGGGTCGATCTGACAGGAGAAGAAAGGGATCCAGAGATCCAGAGACAGATCCTGGATAGCTACAATCGGCGTGTTGGAATGGAATCAAACGAAGATGATGATCACCAGCAGGATCTACCCACCCACGACGTCGAACCGACCGAATGGGAGGAGGATGAGATTGCTGATCAGGATGTCAATCCTGACGGTGGCCACGGCACCACCCGTAAGGAGCGTCGTCAAACTAAGCGAATGGTCAACGCGCTACTTAGAGCATCTCGAGAAATCGAGGAAAGGGAAAGGGACCGTGCTAAGAAAAGGGGTCGTGAATACTTCGCGCCCCGCGGATTCATACAGAATACGCGCCGCCTGATTAATCACTTGCAGAATGAGCACACCGATGACTCGGATGCACAGGCTATTTCTAAGGCTAAGAAAAGAAAGTCTAAGTCCAGGTCCAAGAAAAAGAAGAGATCACGAATGGAAGCGATGAAACCTGTGGCACAGATCGCTAATGAGGGTGCCCTGGGACATGCGTTTCGACGCGTCCGGGAGATGAACGATTCTGAACCAAGTGGTGACAGCTCAAGCTCGGATTCTGATGAGACGAGCGATGAGTCTTACAGAACAGACTCGGAGACAGACAGTGATTCTTCCGCCTCGTCTAACTCCTCGTCCTCGAATGGTTCACGAGGGCGCGGCAACAATAGACGAAGAGGATCTCGTAACAACCGTAAAAGAGGACGCAAGTCCAGATCCTCTCGTAAACGTTGCAAGTCAAGGCGGTCTAGCAGCAGCAATGACCGCATCCGTCCTAACCCTCCATCAATGTATGATGGAAGTCCCAATGTTCAACAGTTCATGCAGTTCATGTCGAACTGCTCGTTGTACTTGAAACACGGCCGCGTGAGCAAGCGCCGCCAAGTCTTGATCGTTTCTCAGTTCTTGAAGGGTCGGGCCTGGAGATTCTATGCCCGAGAAGCATCCTTAGACCCGGAAAGCTGGAATATTGATCAGTTCTTTAAGGGTCTTTTCAACGATTGCTTCCCTGTAAATTTCCGTAACCAACAACGGAATAAACTTAATGGATACAGTCAGGGCAAGCACTCAGTAAGAGATTATGTATCGGGACTCGAAGAACTATTTGCAATCGTAGGATATACAAGCAAACGAGAACGAATAGTTAAATTCTTCAGTGGATTCAGACCTCAGATTCGGAAGGAGCTTTACAAAAAGGGGCTTACTCCTGAGACTTCCAAGTGGAACCGGATACTAGAAGAGGCCGAATTCATCGAAAGATCAGAACTGGTGGACGTGGAGGACAACTTCAATACAGAAGGTCGCTCGCACAAGTCCCACCATAGTCATCATGACGGAAGTAATAAAAAGAAGGATCATAAGGATCCGGAAAAGAACAGCCAACAGGGTAACGCTGGAGGCTCAGGTCAATCGAAGAAGCATTCTTCCCATCATGGAAAGAAAACTAACCATACTCCCGGCTTCTCGTCGATGAATCAGTCCCAAGAGGACAGTGGAGCCGAAAAGGCTACGGGATCAGACAAATCTAAGGGTAGCCATTGTAAGCTAACAAAAGAAGAGATTGAAGAGTACCGCGCGGCCGACAAGTGCTTCCACTGTGGAGGCAAGGGCCACATGGCGCGAAACTGTTACAGAAACAAAACAGTTAAGTCAGACAATGGCGAACCGCCAGGAATACAGTCGAATAGTGTTCGATTGGACCTCCAAGAGATAGATCGCCAACGTGATGAAGCCCTCGGAGACACCACCCAGGGACTGTCGATTGGAATGATAGGAATGACCCCGATGTGGGATGAAGAGTCCGATCCTGAATACACTTCGGGAGAGGAATGTGCATGGGACATCATCAGCTTTGTATTCTCTGAAGAAGATGGGTATGAAGGAGACGAATCGGTCGCTGGTGACGTCGATCGGGACCTGCAAATGACATTGAGTTCCAATGAGTCTGACTGCGACAGCGTGCCTGACTTACAGTCAGTGTCCGACTCGGATGAGTCTTCAAGCTTGGAAAGACTTGATGAAGGTACTCCCGTGCCAGATAGGGAGGCATCTGTTGATGCCTATCATCCACCAAGGAATGATGAGGAATCCGACTCCACGGATAGCTGGGAAAATAAGAACCTGAGTCCACCGAGAGACTTTGGTATAGACACCTATCGTGATAAGGTGCCGAAGGGTGAAGCAAAATTAGATCTTCTGTGGAATGAAGAGTTAGCCCGCGGAAAGCCAGATCGAGTGGGAAGCGCACAGGCCCAAAAGCTTGAGTACTTCCTGGAGCTGAGACAGCCCTACCCGGGTGATCCAGCTAATTGTCTTCAATACAGAGGCCGTCGATTCATGTCTTATGATATCAGTGAGGACGAAGTGTGTCTAGTGGACATGATGCGCAACTACGACACAGTGTTGCCTAAAAGTTTAATTGAGGATCATAACTTCAAACCTTCGTTGTGGTATGCTCACCGTTGTCATGACATGTCGGAGGTACCCCTCCTTGAGAAGAATTGGTACGATGTAGGCCTAGCCTGCAACGTATGGGCATGGAATGCCAGCCAAGTTATGGAACTCGGTGCACCGTACCTGCAGAACGAGGATGTAGGTTCTGCACAGCCCAAAAAGCGATTCCGAGTGAATCAAATTGCTGAAGATCAGTTTGAGATACACGACCGAATACTGCAGTTTCACACCACAGTTTCGGATGTATACCTAAAAAACCCGTTGTTCAATATTGTTCAATGGTATGAGAAAGAATTAGATCGAAGGATAAACCAGATTCGAGACGTGTTCTTCGAGGAAGAGCACGAGAACTTGGGCCTGGATCTACTAGAGAATGGTCTTGAGCACGCGTCAGTGGATGAGAATATGGCTGACTTACTGAGGATCTTGAGTGCGCAAAACCGATTGCGAATGGAGTCCACACCCACCTCCTTGAGAGTGTTGGAGCTAAATGGTCAACAGGTAGAGGCTGGGACCTTTCCGGCGTTGTCTCGCAACAACGTTCGACGAAAGGAAATAGCTAGGAACATTCCTAAACCGTTGGTCATTGTAGTGAAACTGGCTGGACACCCCGTCCGCGCGCTTGTCGACTCAGGGTCCCTCGGAGATTTTGTCTCAACCACTGTGGTGGAACAATTAAATTTGAAAAAGCAGGAGCTGTCGCAGGCTATACCTGTGCTCCTGGCAGTCCAGGGATCGCGATCCAAAGTAAACTATGGTGTTACAGCGGAGATTGAGTATCAGAAGATTAAGGGTCCTCGATACTTCGATGTCATGAATTTACATGGCTACGATATGATCCTAGGCACCCCTTGGATATATCAACATAAGGTCGCGATAGGACTCAACCCGCCAAGGGTAATCATAGGCAGCAATGAAGCCGTGCCTATAAAGGATGGCACGGGGGTAACTCGGCTCTCTTTGAGAGCCATGATTCAGGTTGAGCAAAGCCTAGAACAAGTTAGAGAAGAATTGAGACAGTATGCAAGGCCTATCTGTAAATTGGCCACAGATACACCGCTGCCACCGTTATGTGCAATAAACCATGAGATTCCGATCATCGACGAAAAGGTGATTTATCCCTGGTGTCCATCTAGATGTCCGAAAGCGTTGAGACCTCTTCCATATGAGGCTGGAGCACCGCCAATAAACATGGTGACCAACGGATGCACTACAGAAATAGCCGGAGTTGTTAGTCAAGGACACGATTGGAAGACTGTGGACATATCTGCATTTTTTTCGGCTAAATTGAATCCGGCCCAGCAGAACTATCCAGTGCATGAGATAGAGATGCTGGCTGGTGTCGAAACAATGTTAAGATACCGAGATATCCTGCAGGGTGTGAAGTTTAAGTGGTATACAGACCACAAAGGGTTAATCCACTTACTGGAACAAAAGAACCTGTCAGGAAGACAGGCCCGATGGCTGGAAAAGATTTCTGAGTTCGACTTTGAGGTAGTCTATGTCCCCGGTACTGAGAACATCTTATCGGATGCTCTGTCTCACCTATATTTGAGCGATGAGGCAGGAACCGTGAGATCACGAAGTGAATACACGTACCACGATGTAATAGACAATGATTACTTGGGTGATCATATGATCTCGATGCCGGTTCTCGTCGGAATGGAGGGCGAGAGCGTTACAGTGGCACAGATGGAGGACACATCTGCAGGTAATGGTAATACCCCAGGGATCGAACTAGCGAGCATTCAAAGAAATAGCAGAAGTGATACTGAGCCTGCAGAAACTAGGAGACCAGAGAAGGCAAAGGAACTTGCTGCCAGAACGTCACGTCATTTTGTCCTTCGAGGCCCTCGAGAACAAAAGGAGGGCGGGTCAGAAGGGAAAACTGATCCTACTAAAGAAAAGTTGTTTATAAGGATACCGGCGAGAAGAGTCGGCAATACAAAAAGCACTGAATCTAACATAGAAGAACAAGAAAAGGATAAACAACTAGCAGCCCGATCGGAGGCACTGCAGGAACAAATAGAAGCATTGCCGCCGATCTCAATCGAAGAGGCTAACGAGTGGGCAGCGGATAAGATTGTGGCGTACAAAAGTGTTTGCGCAAATGCTACATTCAAAGTATTGGGAACGTTTGAGTTAAGACCATTTTATAATGAGGGAGGATTCACCTGCGAAGCTGATCAGGACCTCCTTTCCCAACCCTTCTCTCACCTCAGCGTATCCCTTGTCAACCTCTCAGGCCACAATTACTCAGACCGCGGTTTCTCCTCTTGTGGCCAACCTTACGATATCCCTAGTCCTCCTAAGCATCCCCGGGTGTATCAAGACGATAACACCCAGCTTATCCACTTTAATCCCCCTAATCTAAAGTCCGGCTTCACGATCCACCCCTTTCAAACACACGAATACCTCAGCTCCAATAAGAAGATTCGCAAAAAGGGAGGACGTACCAAGGCCGCCGCTCCATTTAGCTTCGAGCGCTTTGCGGAGGCTTTCAACATGGTTCCTGAGCGCGAATACAAGTATCGCCTCACCACATACAATTCGAAGTCAGGTCGGTGGGATGTGCCTGAGCACAGGGTGCGTACCGGGCATATTCACACTAGGTTCGTCGATAAAGAGCAATATCGCGACCTCATCACTCTGGGATTGATCACCGAGCGGGGCCACATGGATACCATCATGCTGAAGACAACGATGGCCGCCATTCAACAACCTCATATCGCCAATTCTTCTAAAACCTACTTTTATCAGCGTCGTCGGGACGAGCGCAACGAGCGCGCTTACATGGATAGTGACGATTCCGATTCTGACAGAAGCGACGATGAATATACCTTGGACGACGAGGCGCGTATTACTGAGTCGCGCCTTAGGTCTTCACTTCCTCGCGATAAGCGATCCACAGTTGCACAGCCGCAGAGTCAGACTGTGGGTCCCATCGTTACCCCGACATCTACCTCCATCAGTCAGCCCGAGAAGAATTTCAGAGGCAGTCCTATTATTCGAGATGACGATGGGAACATTCTCGAAAATCGCTACGCACCACTTAGTCCGAGGGACAGTTGTGACTCCTCGATTCTTATGGGTCCTAGCCTTGCAGGAGACGTCCAGATGGCAAGTTTAGAGCCATCCAAGATTAACGACGGGTTCTTTGACCCCGACTTCGAGCTCGACCTTGGTGCTTGAAGAACGCCTGCCACCTGGTCGACAATTGTTTTAAAGTTTGATTACTCCACTTTCTCACTGGCTGTTTCGAGGACAGCTCACACGCTCTTTAATCTTTCAGATCTTATCATATCTTGACTCTCCTTTACGGTTACTTTCATTGCTAAGTTTTAATTGATATTTCGATCCCATCTCTGACTATCAACCACACTCTTTCGACATCTATTGTGCTATTACTACCAGACTGCGTTTGAGCCGAGCCAGGACCACCCGTTCGGCTGGAGGGCGTATGTAGCGGTTCCGTGACGACGTGACCGTAAACCCATATGTTGTTATTTCTTTTACATCACTTTCCTTGACGACCGCTTAGTTTCCTTTAAATACCAGAACATATGCTGTAGTTAGGTAGCTTCTCGCAAATACGAGGACTTACACCAGTTCACTCAGCGAGACTCAACTCAGTGTGCCGTGACTCTAGCCATAACAGGCCGGCTCACGTCACATACTGCAAGTCTGGCGCCAGGAGCTAGGCTTAGACAATCAACTTGTCAAAGTCGTAGCTGAAAGGGCTTTCAACCGATGTCCTTCTTTCCGATGTGTATGTAGCCTTATCAAGGACGAGCCGAATCCTTCTTTATGCAGGCGCCAAGACAGTTCCATCACAAAAGATAACATTGATGATTTGACCTCGGACGCCTTAGAAAGTGAGACTCCATCTCGAGAAAGCGCCTACCCTCCAGAATGCCTCGACACGCCCCGCTCAATCACTCTACATCACACAATAGACACGTGGAGATTTCATCGTATATGTCGCTTACACTACTTCACATCAATTCATAACCCCGGAGTGATATCAAGGCAACGCAAGGAAAAGTGGCATCAATTTCGTGAGGTTCGGTGTCCCGAGGCCTAAATGATGGTCAGTTGCGAGGAGGGCAATACTTCAGTAGACACATGCCAGTAACGGGGTCCCAGCCCTCGGTCCTTCATGGATATTTAGCAATGCTATCATGCGAAGGCAATGCACTCACGAATTAAAACCGGGCGTTCCTTCAAAATAGTGAACCGATTAAGTTCGCAACCACTCAAAATAGAAGAAACCTACCGCATCCTTGGTTTCCGCCCATGGTTATATCATTGAAAGCATCCCGGAAGTTATCGGAGTAGATCTAACAAAGTACCGATGTCACGTGAGATCAGTGCAAGCATCAAGTGACTTACAGCTGGGTTGATAAAACCGACCGGACCCTTTCCAGCGGCAATCCTTGCATCATTTACCAGAGTAATCAATGAACCAACTACGGGCGATGAGCAGGACGTCCCAAAGACGAGCTGGAACTCTCCGTCAATCCCTACAAATAGGACACAAGACGGGTCAATCATGATATGAGCTCGGCTTCGAATGGTCCATACACACCGATAACATAGTTTGCACTGGATTCGTGAGATTTCATTCTTAACATTCAACAAAATGCAGGAGAACCTACCCATTGGCAGATAAATCAGGATACGCTCGGACCTGATAGACCCCTGATGTTAGATGAAATAGTTGAAGTCCTGAAAGTGGCTTACCGTTCCGCTGTTGTTAAATACACCATTCGGGAAAGGAGGTGGGTGAGCAGTCAGGAAGTGCGTCACAGCATCAGCTTGGTACGAGGGCATTCTAAGCACGAGATCAGAAATGGAGAGCAGAGAAGGATACATGAACAGACGGAAAGATGTTTGAGAATCCACCTCCAGAAAATATGACTTGTTCACAGGCGCCTTCAGGATCATTGACAGTTGAGCCTGGATTAACCTGTGTTGCACCGACGGCAGTGACAAATGGACATGTTACCTAAAACAACACAATAAGACTCAGTCTACAGAAAAGATATAGTACGCACAGGAAAGCTGGGACTAAAGACATTGCCGTTTCTGACAGGTTTAACTAGTTCGTTATCAGATTAGCTTCTTAGTCAAATCAACAAAGGATGACTCACGTTGCGAATTCAAACATACTCCTCCATTCCCCGCGACACCATCATCTCCAGAGCTGTAGAAAACTGATGTTCCCATCATGCCAAGCTACGCAAGTCTTAGTAACATTTAATACCGACTTCAGCTTCAAGCTTACTTTGCCATACTCTTGGCATTGCCTCATTGCTGAAGCTGCCGTGATGGAAACCTCGTCCTGCCCGTAGGAAACAGAAACTACATTGGGCGGAGCGATGATGCCACAGGACTCGGGACCTGAAGACAGTGGTCAACTTCTGAAGCTCTATGCATCGCACAAGTGACCTTTGAAGCCACCAGGTCGAGGATCTGGGTAAATTCCATCCTGTCGACGATCAGGAGGGTTCCTGTAATTGCAATTGGATGCCTACTTGTTCAGGATCATCACCACCTTCAAAGGTACAGAAGCTCCCATCGACAGCGTCAAGCCAATTGTCAAACCCGGCACCTGAATAAGTATTCTTCTTAATCAGCTAGTCGGACTGCGAGAACCCAAATTCGTACCTTCGACGATATCGCCGGTTTGAAGCAAAGTGATAGGTTGAGGATTAGTTAGACCCATAGCGTATTCGAGATCGAGATCACTTTCTCCATTGAAATTGAAGCTTTGGTTCGTCGTTTGGACGATCGCTGTGATGGTGGGCACAGGCAGTCAAGATGACAAGCAGTCAAAGCCAGTGATCTTTCTACGGACCTCCATCAATCAGGACAGTCTTAGGCTCAACGCCGACAAGACTAGGTGAGAAATTCCTTAAAGACACTGAGAGTGAGCATTAAGTCGAAGTTTGAAGATGTTCACGATTACCGGAAGAACAAGTCGAGATCGCCTTGTAAGAAGGCTTGCGGTGTAAACTCGACTGAAGACATTTGAGCGACAGGAGGGGCAAGAGATGAAGAATTGACCCACCGATACCATAACTGTTCTTGTCCGTTGAAACGGGTGTGTAATCGACAGAATACAATGCGCGGAGGCAGTCCAATGTGATAGCTTCGTCACAAGTGGCAAGGGATAGCGACTTATCAATTTTTTTCGGTGACAATTTTGGACCTCGAGTCCGAGAAGGGGCGCCGAGATTCATTCCCCGTTTGTTGAAGCGGTTTGATACTGGATGATGCCGGAAATGGACAGTTGGTTTAATCAACTCAATGTGCGGCTGAACGTGAGCGGGAACAGAATAAGAGGCGCAACCTGAAAAACCTTTTACCAATGGTCGTATAAAACGATGAAGAGAAGCAAACCAATTTGTTCGTCTCCAGTTTCCGAATGGCTATAAACATGATACTCTGCTTTGAGCAGATCTTCAATCTCCTCAACTGTTGCGTTAAGATCAATCCATCCCTTGCTGACGGAGAGACGCAGGCGTTCTCGCGAAATTCCAGCGTCTGTCAGCCAATTTGCAACAGCAGCAATGGTGTCATCGCTAGGTGCGAAGGTCTCAACGACTTCAGAAGGAGTCCAATGTTGTCCATATGTAGGCGATTCAGGATGAGAAACTGCCAGGAGCATCTCCTCAATGCGATGAAGGTTTTGCTGTCTGAGTCCGAAACGCATGGGCAAAATCTTATCGTGTTCCAGTCGGCGAGCTATCTGCCAATCTATAGGATCAGCCGCTCTTGTTTCGTGCACTACATGGTGGCTAGCCCGAGGAGAAGGTGCTGCCAGACATGTAGCAAGCAAAGAGAGGAGTGCAAATGTCAGGCGCATCATACAGGTCTTGCTAGTGTCCCGTGCCTTTAGCCTCCTTATATACCTGCTTCCCGCGTAGATAAGACCGGCCGTACAGCGCACAAAAAGTATGAACATACGTGATTTTGTTCACCATGGGAAATGATAAGAGTTCATAATGGTCGGACGACCTGTCGTAACACATGGTCAGCATCCAATTTTTTCCAGCGAGCCAAACATGCTTGGGGCCAAGTTTCCGAAAAGAAGCTGGGATCTGAAACGTGAAGGATAATGTTAGACGTTTTTCGCAAGCTCGAAATCAGCATGTGTAGGCCAGGATTTCATCGTCGATTTTTTCGACAACAAGCACAGGGGTGACAGGTTATCTTTGTCCTTCTTGACCGTACAAGCAAATGGTTCAAAGTCGTCAACAAATATCACATAGACAAATCCCAATCTTCGGGACAGCAGAGAGGAGATGAATCGGCAATTTATAGAGCCGATATTTCCCACACACATCAGGTTCTCGGGTACTCTTGATGGATAAACCCAGATAAGCGTGATATGTCTCGCAATCTTGGACATGTTCATCCGTAGCTTGGAACGACTGAATTCTTTTGCGATCACAACGGTGGAAAAAAGTGTTATCAGAGATAGAAGGCTGAACCAGTAGCGGAATCAGTACTCAAGATATTGAACGAAGACTGTAACATAGTACATACATTACTTCTCTTCTACGAAACGAGCGACGCACTTGACAAAAGCCAGGAAATCAGTCTGGAGTCATTTGATTCTATCCATACTTACAAAAAACTTGAGCAAGACCCGCAAGTCGAAAAAAGTGACATTAAACTCTACAATTGTTAAGGTTGAATATCAGCACATCCTCGGCTCCAGCTCCGACAAGTTCGTCCATGATTGATGCACTTTTCTTCTTCTCCACCATGACGCTGACTGCCACCCAGTTATCCTCCTCAAGAGGACTGATTGTCGGAGCTCTCCTTCCTGGTGTAATGGCGGTTACCGCAGCGAGCTTGTCCCTATGAACGTTAAACTGGCAGACAACATATTTATTGGCCGCCACGACGCCTGCGATACGGTTTGCTATTTTGTCGATGAGAGGCGCGACATGCGGACGTTTGGGGGTAGTCGACTTGATGAGAACAGCCTCCGTCTTAAGAAGAGTGGCAATAGCGTGGAGACCAGCAGCTCGCATTGTTTCCCCAGACTCTGTTGTTACAAAGAATGCGTTTATGGACAGTGAAGCTCATTAGCATGTAACTCACCAACAAGATCGACTATTGTCACAACCGATTCAGCGACAATGGAAAAGATACGAGATCTGGAACGAGGACACATACCTATACCGTCTGCTAGACCAAGCGCACAAGCGGCTTCTACGCTACCTCCTACATATTCTATCTTTGTCTTCTGGTCATCCTTTATTTGCAACCTGGTGTCTATGCTGTTGAAGTACTCTCTTGTCAAATGTTTGAAGCTTGAGACTACTCGTTTTCCTGCAAGATCCTCGACTGTCTTGATCGAGCTCGCTTCTGGAACCTGCACTTGAAGTGAGCATTTGCCGAACCCAAGCCGCGCAATCTCGGTGACCAGTCCGTCCATTTGCGCTTCTAGGACGACATCTTGCCCAGTGATGCCGAGGTCGACGTCGCCCTTGCCGACGAATGACGGGATATCAGAAGCAGGAAGGAAAACGCTGGTAGAACGTGAGATTGTAGTTTCAAAGCGGTTGAGTCGTTGCACACACAGAGCGATATCGTGGTTTAAAGCAACACAGACATCCAATCTATTGCTTCGCCGGAATTGGATGTCCGCCCCTAACGATAATGATAACATCGTGTCAAGACCGCGATGACAATAATTGTGCACAAACTAACCGGATAAAAGTTCTATACACTTTTCATACAACCTGCCTGTGGGATCAGAGATAGATAAGCGATTTACGGGGACAATTGATGGACTATACCTTTCTTCGGAATCGCAAAAAGTAAACGTCCTTCAAGAGCTTCTGCGTCTATTCTGAACATCAGAGACATATCATTTGAAGAGATGCTATACGTCGCACTCATTCTCGCACAGGGAAAGCTGTAAGTGCACGATGCAGAATCTTTATATGGACTCAAAAAATTGGCGATGTTGAGCGCTCGTGAGTACAGTGGTGGCTGTGCCAAGCTCTTTGTGGAGAAAGAACACGTGTATGCAGGTCGCATTCACGCCTGTCCTTACTTCCCTCTCTCACGCTGTGTCAAGTGGCCATACAACGTGGAGCTCGTTATCTATCTCGTGTCAGATGAGCCACCAGCACTTAGGAACCCCACCGCAGATCGTCCTAAAGTCTACTTCCGGGTTCTATATAGCAATGTGACCTTGAGATACGAAGTTTCCCATTTCTGACGACTTCTCGAGCGCGCCATCGTCACATGGCCTCGTATATGCGCCACAAGACTGGAAACTTCTGGCGCCCGCGGTTATGTATCAAAACCACGTGGACTGTTTGAGTTACAACAGCGACGAATGATGTCCTCCCATCCCACCCGAGGTCGCGCTCGCCCTTCTTACCCGAGTTTTGGTAGCCGTACTTCGGCCAAGCTACCTGGAGACAAAGAGATCTTAGGAGGGTTGTCGCCAACCTCTCTACAGACAATCTTGAATCTATCTCCTCAAAGTTCTGACCGTGAAGTCAAAATCACCGATCTTCACTATGCTGGCTCGTATGACTGGGCTGACAAGACCACTCCGACAATCATCGTACCTGGTATGCGCTTGTTCATGCTAACAGGAAGGTTTCCTGACCTTTTGGATCGCCAGGGTCACCCCGGCAATGGATCAACCGCGCGCCACCTTACCAAGTACACGCGGATGACGGAGAAACATTCAAAGATCAGAATGGATATCGTTGTCCAAATAGTGTCCTTTTCCCTCTTATCACTGCTGTCAATCACGTCAGCTCGCAAAACGAAGAAAAATTCGATTGGGCCTCAATCGACTTCGTTACCGATCGAAACAATCTTCGAAAGCTCCTTCGCTGGATCAATGGTACTGCCAGTGACTTCAGGATCGACGTGCAGCTTGCCGGAAAGACTGTTTTGCTTAATCGATGGGAGAATAGATATCAGGAACAAATGTCTGGGAGAACCTATGGGTTCAATTTCGAAAAGGCTTCTACCAAGGCTGTTCCTGGATGCGAAAACAGCACTGGGCATCATAGGATCGTACGATATGTGAGCTCCATATTTGTCACAATCTATATATGACTTAATTAATCTTTCCTTCAGAATATGAACGGACTAAATCTCGTCGTTCGATTTGAAGTGGATGCCTGTATAGTATCGCCGCAAGCCTCTCAGAGTCAATCCACTGCATCTTCATCGGGCGACGACGTTGATGATATCAGTGGTGCATTATCCGGTGTTAGTCTCCAGCGCGTGGCACCTCCGTACTCTAATGCTACAGAGGGTTCGGAAACATTTCCAACCATTAACGTCATTCCTGGCGGATCCGTTGTTTCTCAGTCGTCGATCATTGAATTAACGACACGCTCCAAGAAATCTGCATCTGATTTTAAATGGATAGAATACTATCCACAACTCTTTTTCTCGCAAACTCCTCATTACTTCATGGCTGTCCACGAGGGGGGCCGTTTTCAATGTGTTATTAAGCGAAAACTTGAGTCACCTGAAGTCAAGGAAACAGCACAGAAATTTCAAGAGGACCTGAAAAAACTAAGGCGCCTCTTAGACCAGATTAGAGAGCTGGTGAAGGAGCATGGGGAGAGGGGAAGACTCAGTCTTGTTTGTCAGGAAGGTGAATTAAAGGTGTTCGAAAGGACCAACCAAGCGAGTTATTTGCCGGATGAGGCATTGAAACTTTTCCATTGATGGACTTGGTGATGAGGTGCAGGAAGGTAACATTCTCTATGCTGAAATTGCGCGTTTTCTTTCTGCATACCCTTGCAAAATATTCGAGATCTATGGCTTATTCCGTGATGCAGTTTTCTGGCGATTTGTCGGGCGAATGATTAATATACCGTTATGTGGAACTGAACCAGCAAAAGTTGAAGTTATGAATTGCCTCACATGGTTACAAGGACGATAATACCATAACATTAGGGTTACATGATATTTAATGATTGAAGCATTTCATCTGCAGGAGTTGTATCCTCATAAATGAGGGGTATATTGTCAAATTCGATATCAACATCAAAACATTGTACAACTGGCAGTTTATTGCTATGGTTTGAGAGTCTGGTGAAACAATTCTCTAACCCTTTTCCTCACTCGCTTGAATTTCGTGGATTTTTTGGGTTGATCTGGAGGCAAAGATTTGAGCTTCGTTGTCTGGGTCTCCGAGACGGGCAGAACATAATTTGTATTCTGCTCCTTCTCATCGTCGTCTGGAATCAGTCGCACTTTCCCGGAAGGTACATGGGGAGAAGGAAGATAAGAATCATTGTCCTCCGCGAGGGAACCGTGGCGGAACACGGTCGCGCGTTGTGGCAAAGTGGCAACGGTATTGGAATGGGAAGGAGGGATACAAAATGAAGGACGATGTCTGGGCATAGACATACGTCGAACAAAGGGGTATAGTGCAAGGCTGGGGGATGTTGATACTTTCACCGATGCAGCGACATCGGAAAAGGGATTGCGGATGATGATGAAGTCTTTTGGTTTATTTGTCGTTACGGGTATGGAAGGTGATTTTTCTTCAAGAGTTAATTGTGACCTCGCTATGCAAGGACATTAAGTCTAGTTGATACACAGTAGAAGCGCATTCGACTCACGTTCTTTGTTAAACTCAGGACCGAATAATGTCGATGCATCGTGGGGTATATCTTTTAGTAGTGAGTCCACTACGGCAGTGGAAGAACTGGAGCTGAATGGCAAGTTCGAGTGCCGTCTGGAAAGAACTTCACGAATGGGAGGTTTGACGAAGGCCAAGGTTAAACCGAACCAAAGTAGGAGTATTGCCAGGACCCCCTGTAGTAGTGGTAAGAACGGATATTGCAAGTTCAGACTCTGGGAACTTACCACTGAAATGCGTGTGTAAGTCAACATACAACATGAAGGTTGGAGGAAGAAGGTAGGATGCTGGTCAAAGACAATGGCAATTGACATGTTGTGAGATGAGGTTGGCTGAAGACTTTGATGTGTGATGAGGTATGAACGCATAATATTGCCTGAAAACCGAAGACAGTGATGTATTTATACAATTTGCCACCGCGGAGAAATGTGGGTCTCTTCCACATACGGTAAAATCTCCTATTTTTCAATGACGTAGGAAGAATGCTGTGGCGCATGCCACTGAGCACATGGAAGGTAAGGGAACTAGTATCAGAGAAACTTATGGACCTTTACCATCTGAATTTCATAAGTTTATCGAACAGTGGGAGTCATTAGAAATGCAGCGCCACTGCATAGTGTTCCTCGTGTTCCTCTTCACTCCTCTACTTGTTTGACTGATCTGTAATTTTGGCTTAGTCAAACGAACTGCTTCCGCGGAGAAAGGTGGATTGGTGGTGGTGGATTGGAGCCATAGTAACTCCTATACTTCGACGTCGATCAGATGACATTGTGGCGCCTGTGTACAAATGGGTGTAATCGCCTCACTCAAAGAGTTGGAGTAGATTTATGAGGGGAGTATTATCAAAACCCTATGACATACAATCTAATAGGTGCTTGTTTTAATAGGAAAGAGAAGATGACTTGTTGAAGATGATGTTTCCAATGTTTTTGATCTTGAATGGCAACTAACGCGTCCAGACCAAAAACTTCCAAATCGTAAGGTTCAACAAATTCTTCAGAAATCGATCATCGAGCGCCGCCCCCACCCGATTCACCTGCATATTTATCGAAGTTGTGTGAAGTTTCGAATCCACATGGATAATCATTAGGAGGAGAGACAGTGTTTATGGTATGATAAATAGGAGAGTGACCCACTCGTGAATTGCATAAAAGAAAGCGCAATTCCCCATGTTTTTGTACCTTAACAGTTTTCGCAAATCCCTCAGATATCTAACAGCATCAATAACAATTGACAAGGCCTTTGACATCAGCCATGTATCTTACCTCTATCGAATCCCCCATATCTCGTCCTCGTCCTCGTCCTCATCCTCGCGCAATTACTTCATCTTCTAAGCGCAGCCATTCTTATCATCGTGAGATGATGATCATGGGTGATGATTCAGATCCTAGACCGAAGATGCCGTCTAACGATGAAAGATTCGGTCACCAAAGGAAACGATCTGCCGCCGCTGTTTACTCTTCTCAACGAAGTATTCCTGGCACACCTCCCAATGTTATAATTTATGGCCAGAGAAGGTCTTCATACTCTTCTCAGAGCACCCGCCCTTATCATCCCGAGATGATGAACTTCGTAAACGACATTTCAGCCCTTCAACCGAAGGTACCGTTCGACGAAACGCATCAAATGAAAAGATCTGTCACCTCTGTTCCTTCTCAGCAATCTGTTCCTTACACACCATCCCATTTCGAAAGTCACTACCAAAAAAGATCACCACACGCTTCTTTGACAAGACCTTGCACGCGCTATGCTGTACATCACCATTATCCGCAGAGGGAAATACCCTCATCATCATATCATCGATCTATCCTACGGCATCCAGCCAAGTTTCACTATCATCAGAGCAGAGACAGAGTTACAAGTCAAGACAGAGTTCCAAGCCAAGCCACAATCAGTCATCACCATCAGAAAGATTCATTTGCACCTTCAATCAGGCGATCTAGTACCTGGGTTCCAACACAGATTGAAAACTATCATCAAGACAGTAAAGAGTCGTCAAGGGAGGTTGTTTCATCTCCCACATCATTGAATTCGAAGCTAAGATGGTTGAGAAATAAGGCGAGGCTTTTATTCAAGTGAAATGCAGTAGTTACACTTTTCGTATTCCACTTTTAACAGATAAAGGTGTATGCTTTTACAAATAAAAATTTCAGACGAAATAAAAAGCAACATCTTAAGAATGGTATATCATGCTTTTCCTTGACGTTTTATGCTACATTCAACCTAATAAACCTATCACCTCGACGACTTGGGGACGATGATGAAAATAGGCTGATAGAGAAATCTGTCTGGAAAGCTCCAAGATTGCTATGGTCGGTCGACGTCTTGTGTCATTGAATGAAATATTACTTGAGTTACGCCACGATGAAAGTCCGATTAAAGTTGCAAAACGTGTAGCTCCACTTGATGTCAAATGACAGACAGTTTGAGATAGCCCAAGGAAGTGATCTACCTGACCATCTAGACCCTTCTATCTATCTCGGATTCAAGGTAGCGAGAAAGCTTTTAGTCCTTTCCCAGTCCTTTCCTGTTCGATCTGGGAAGCAGTCGGCACGACGAGCCCGACCTACTCCATTGGCTCCTATTGCCCAGCATACCTCTTCTTCTCTGTGAATACAAAAAAGATGGCCAGGCCCACTAGACTGGGGATCCTGAAGCTTCAAGTCAACCCAACAAGGCGTCAATTCTGGATTGCTGGGGTCAAGATCTAACGGAGGAAGATCTTTATGTTATTGATTTAAAGTTGGATGAGAATTGTTCCCCTCCCAACTCATTCAAGGCTGGCTCGACATCTTCAAGGCAGATTCCAGCTACGATTTTCCGAGTACCACCGAGAAAACTCCTTCATGACTTCCTGCCTGCTCTGTGCATGTACAATGAATAACAATCGGTCAGTCACTGGGGCCATCAAATTACCTTGACAACTATATTGTGTATGAGTAAGCATAACGGCGACAACATGGTACTAGACGCCTCCCGAGACGGAACTTCATTCGTGTGAACCCGGCATACTGTATATATAGCTGTGTCGAGTTCCCAGGTCATTTCCTCGTGAAACAGAGCCTGTCTCATCCAGTTCGCGCGTCTAGTGAAGGAGAAGATACACGTCCAGTTTCATTGATGCAGAAACTATTTGCGGCCCTTCCACAGCAGAAAGATACTCTCAGGTAGCGTTTTCAACAAGAGATGATTCATTACTCCAGGGGGGCAGATACAGACTGATGTACTAGTTGTAGTTGAGAGCAAGAAGTTTGACGACTGACTGGAAGGGAGGACTGAAAGATCCAATGAATAATTCATGTCACGCAAGTAAGGGAAGGGGAATCATGTACAAGTATCAATCGGTGTTATCACGGAAGAAATCTATGACATGGAATCTTCTTCCGAATCAGAAAGAACCCCTTCATTTGTATTCCCTTGTCGTTCGCACTTTCAGAAGTGCAATCATCTATCTGCATTCAATTCATCAGAAAAAGAGAGACAAAATTGATGAATCAAGAAGCTGACCAAACATTCAAAAGTGGGACAGACACGTTCCGAAACCAAGCCACACATCAATGTTCGCAGCTACCGAGTCTGCCTGCGACCGATTGATCAGTATAAGGACCAATGTGTGACGCAGATAAATGTAAAGATCAGAAGGAAGGCAACGGAATAATCCACATGGTTTTGCGCTCTCGGAAATACGAGTCAAGACTCTATCATCCGTACTATATTCATCAGGAAGAGGATGCATGACAGCGAATCGTCATTCGAAGGAGAACTCACATCCTTGTCGGCCCTTTTTACTCCAAGTTCCAAACGTCAGGTAACCATTCAGTCCTGCTAAGCAAAAGATGTGAGTCACAGGACATCAATCATATCAATGGATGTGAAGGGTATAGTCAGAAGGAAGGCAACGGAGAAATCCACACGATTTTGCGCTCTCGGAAATTCGAGTCGTAACTCATTAATCCGTATTGTTTTCATCACAAGTAATGTAGATAGATCAATCGAGTATGGTGTGTGTGGACGCTCACCTACAGAAAACGATCGATTCAATTTAGACTATAAGACCTGTCGGAAAGGGGGTCAGATACAGTTATTTTTGTGGAGAGAAGAAGGTCAGAAGGAAGGCAACGGAATAATCCACTTGTTTTTGCGCTCTCGGATGGGTAAGTCATGAGACTTGAGTATCCGTAGCTGGTTTCATCACGGAGTTACGGCTGCAGGCGTTGGTAGACGTAGACTCACCATCAAGCATGGCCATGTTTCCAAGAAGTATTGAGTTAAAAATCAAAACGAACAAAAAAAAAGTACACTGCCACTGAGCAAGATTACGTAATCATCCAGAAGGACCACACGATAGTCTGGAGGCAATAAATGCGAAAAGCACAATAAACTGAAGATACGCGAAGACCGTTCTACGGACAATAAGTACGGTAAAATTGAATAGTAAGCGTCATCAGTTCTAAAGAATGTGTGCAGCTCCCTCCGACCGATACTCCCGATGCACGATGTGGCATTGAAAACAATGGGTATCCTATGCTGAAGTTCAAGTGCATATGTGAACGTATAGTCAAAAGAGATGGATCTGGGGAGAGGGCGTAGTGACAACTATTGATAAAGGGGGAACGGCGTGCGTAACAAAAGTTAAAGCTATCTGGTCCACATAATTCAAATGGTCAACCAGGCCGGAGAGTATGTAATGGATAGCGATAATATTAGCGGATACAACCCAAGCATGTTGCAAAGTCTGCGCTCAAGGCAAAGAGGCGAAGGATAAAAGTATCTATATGAGAAGCGCAGCGATGCTCAAGGTCACCATGCCTATTGTTGCTCCGAATGCGAGAGCCAGTTGACTCGCTGGAGCATCATTGCTCTTCTTTTGCAGAAGGGAGCGCCGGGATGGGGTCTTCACGCCGTTTCCTGCCGACGTGGTAGAAGTAGGGATGTTCCGTAGTAGCCTTGTCGGGAGCATGTTCGGTATCGTCGAGATCTGGAACTGGGGTGCGAGAGGAGCACCGTCGAACTGGAACAAATGGAGCTTGAACCCAGTGACAGGGTCTTGGAAGATACGCCACTGTGTGTAGGTCTCGGTGAGGTTGTAATCCTCAAGGAAGTTTGAAACGGCGGCACAAGGGTCTTGAATTTGTTGATATCCATCACCGAAAGGGGTCAAAGTCATCGATCCGTTACCATTGAGAGCGTACGTGCCATGCACCCAATTAATGACGCCAGTGATGCACGTTGGTTCCGAACCTATGTTACAAGGTTGTTACATGAGTGAAAATGTAAGTAAAATTACCGCTCACCATTCCCATTGAACCGATACCGAGAAATTTCATAGAAACCGTCTGCAGAACTATTTTGTATACATAAATTTCCTGACTTGAAACTTTTGGAGTTTTGGACTCTCACAATGAATAAGAGATGCCTGTCGTCGGCGGATAAGTGAATGTTTTGTTGGCCGGATTTGCGAAACCCTATGGGATTGGGAAGTCAGCACGCTTACATAGGTTGATAGGAAAGGAGAAAGATCTTACAGGTCCTGTCAATACATGCTTGCTGCCCGAGCTCCAAGTGCCCACGATACTTGTCGCATTGTGTTCAGCATCGTATCGGATGTCTTGTGTGAATACTGAGGGTGCGAGAGAAGCAATAGTCAGGAAAAGGAGCGGTGTGAGGATCATCAGGAGTTTCTCTATAATGATGGGTCTCTCTAATAGGCTAGACTCTCTCGAACACGAATGCTGGCTTGAAGAACGAGAGAAAGGTCGAAGAGGGTGAGAATGTCGACGGGCACGGCAACAGCGGAAGAGAAGAGAGTTGTTTGCATATGTTTAGAAATCTCTTTGTTTGGTTGTGATCGCGGTTCCATGGAACCCATGACTGAATTCATTGATTTACAGTTCATTGGGAACATCAGATTCGTATAATCATTTTTAGGTCAGGAGAAAGCATATACATGGATTGACATCACAGTCAACTACGCTCTGATGAACATAATCGGTCCTCTATGGAAGTAGTTGTGGTCTCACGACAAGGAAATACAGATAGGAACGTCTACTTATGTGTGTGTGTACATTAAATAAAGCTGCTGATGACATCCACCTCACGCACCGGAGTAGGACGTAGGTGGAGACATTTGTGAGGCAAGAATGTATGTGGGTAGCGGACCTCAGCAATACAAAGAGCAAACGTCCGTACTGTGCGAGTGCATATTGAATTGGGGTGAAAGTAAAAAAGACGCTGTGTATCTCAGTCCTTTTTCAGTTCCCGTCTTACTACGAACACCCTCTCGCCATCCTGGGTTGTTGTCATCTCTTGGATTCCTCGGATGTTGCCTAAGCTTTGGAGTGCCGTGCTGCCCTTCGAAAGAACCACATACATCTCCAAGCCGTCACCAACCTGGAGAAGGACAGAATCAGAACAATCGGCCGAAAGCGCGTGACATTGATTCCCATACCTCAATGTGCCGTTCAGTCGCACTTGTAAATGAATCGATCACGAGGGAAAGCACGGTCGCCAAGGGCAAGTGTGCGGGGAATGACGTGCCAGGAGCAGGGGTTTGATTCTTGTAGTAGATCTAAAAAGGGAACAGAAGCAGCATGAGACACAGAAGGAGTTCACGAGAGGATAAAGGCTGAGGAAAGTGCGAAAATGGTAAAAGGTACAAAGGCGCGGCATTAAATCGGTGAAGGATCGGGCTCCAGTAAATGATCAAACCACGGGAACACAGTGAACAGAAAGTAGAGCAACGTAATTGGTCTGGAATGCGAAAACGCGTAGGCACGCGTTGAATCAGACTGACCTGATTGTCTAAGAAGGGTTGAACAAGTGATTGCGCAGCACCTGCCGCGCGACATGCCTCGCGTTCGTACGAACCCACAGGATCAAAAGAGTATACCGCACCGGTACCTAAATAGGGCAAGACATCAGCATTCGCGAACGAGCAGAAATGGTGCGTAAGGAATAAGAGATCGGCCTGCCAAGAACTAGGTCCGTGATGATAAAGAATCATATACATACCATCGTCCTCAATCCCTCCGAGGATGTTATACACGTAGTAGGGGAAGAAGCGGCGAGCGTAAAGCATTGTTTGAATTAGACGAGCGATTGCACGGAGGGGCATGTCTTTGGCGTGTGCATGGCGATACCACTTCAACGAGCATGAGACGACTTAACAACGCATAGAAATATCGATGGCTTACCTCGAGACGCTGTCTCACACTCTTCACAAACATATTACCGTCTGCCGCAAAACCGTTCACAGCCAGGACAGCCTTGTCCGTCCTAAGTAGAGTCATAAATCGGCTACAGAGATAGAAATGAACGGATACATACAACTTGAAAACTTTTGGTGCGTAGCGCGTCTGGATACTGTAACCTTCGCTCTGTCTGGTATCACCAGCGATGACAGTGAAGTCAGCACCCGCAATGGCTAGGATGGTGCCGCCATTTTCCGAGTAGGGGTTGAACTGGCGCTGCTGTGGCTGAGCGAGGGACACCATAGTGAAAGGGAGGGAGACAGTAAAGGGGAGAGTGGACTGAAGGACGCCTTGGAATGGGAGTGAATAAGAGGCCGCGTAACGGATACAGGCAATGGCGCGTCTAGCCATGGGAATTCTTGGTTATCGCCGAATTTTCGCCCTTTCAAGGACCTCATACAACCACGTCTCTTAGACACAGTACTTATCTCGGAATCTAACCCATTCTTCTTTGATTCCACATCTTTCCGTAATTCCACATGTTTCTGCCGTAATCTTAAGGATAACCCCAGTTTCGCGACATATCTACATTCTCCGAGGACTCCCCATCGGTGGGTGTCAGTCTGAATGCGGTAATGTCTTTCCTTTTTAGTGCTTCTGGCAGGTACCACTTAATCTCTTTGAAAGCTGCTCCTCTTCTTCTGGTTGCTCAAACTCCATATCCTTTAGCAACAAGACGGCATTTACGATATCGTAAATATCCGGTAATTGGAACCGCTCCATTTCTTGGTCTTCCATGTTCTGAACCATAGGTTGATCCCACATCTATGGGTCTATTAACATGGTCATCAGACCAATGGTTTCTCCACCAAGACGTGTGAAGACCTTGTAAATTGTTTGTATGTATACCTTCGCAAGCATCTCCGTATGTGGCTTGACATTCTGCTCTCATATGCATGAGCAAGCTCGTGCAAGCTTCATTTTATCTCTCATGCGCGACTCTACATGAACACGCCCGGTGGTGCTCTCAACGCCATGAGAAACTACATTCTGGACGATGACACTGATCATATTACTGTGGGTTAGAGTACTTTTAGCACGTTTCCCACCGCTATTCTTATCGTGATGTTCATTCTTTGACAACCCTTCGTCGTCCATTTGCTGGTGTCCGTTTCTCATGGAGAGGCTTGTACATCCATGTGTTCTCTATACAAGGTTGTAAGCTAAGCCACTTTAACCGAAATCAAAATCACTGAGACTTTTCAAGTTGCGTCGCATGTGATCATTGGTTGGTCAAGTTCACAAGTTTACTCGATAGTCAGGCCTTTTCTCCTATTTCGTGTGCACCTCACCCATAACTTTATCACCCCATTTGGGCATGTTCAGCCACCTTTGGAGTCTACTATATGAAAAGGAATCGTAGTCTGATGCGTAAATCCGCGGGCCTGATCGTGGTACCTCTCTACGAAATACGTTCTTTCACTCCCGCGGTTGTCACCCGTGTATTTCATTTTGCTTAAAGCAAGCATCCTTGGAAGGCCATGTCAATACACCAGCCACATCTGCTAGCAACAGTCTTCGACCGTCACTGTCCTGCTTCTCAAGAGGCTTCATCACTCAAGCTTTGAGGGTCCTTCCTTGACAAAACGCTTCGCTGTCCAACCAAGTGGCAAAAGTGACTGTATCTTCTTGGTGCCTCATTTCGGTAAAAAATCTTATTGGCAGACGAAAGGACCCCGTTTCTACAGCAAACCTTCACACCAGCATATATATTTATGTTTTAGTGAAAAATCTAGATCGTATGGACTCTGGATCTTCCGGATGACAATGAATGTGGAACTGTTTCCACCACGGTTATCCGCTTTTCGGTATCCAGTCCGGTTGACCCCAAGATGCTTGAAGATCAGCGTATGGACGTAGTTGTACTAAGTGCTGAGAATCATCACACGTAACTCCAGGCATTTTTTTTGTTTGGTTTTCTATTGAGATTAGCGACTTTGCCTACTAGGTACGAGGTCGAGTTGATAAAGTACATGTTCAGCGCGTGGCAAGAGCTCAAGCGCTCAAGCTCAATCTTGATTTGGGCAATTGATTTTGGCCGCGTTCAATAACGAAAATATGTACTTAAATAAATCCTTTTCTCTTCGCTGCTGCCATGAAATTCCTCCGATGATACTCCATGGAAACACCGGAAAGGTGGCGTCACCTATTGACGAGTAAACAGTACTAAACTTCGAGTCTTGTTGATGAACCTCGTTGATCACCGGAAGAGCATTGGCATACATGACACGGTCAAGCGGTCAAGTCGACACCTCGCCAAGCCCAAGAACTCGAAGAATCTATCGAACTCACTGAGAAGGAGACGAGGCGTGAGGTCAAGGATCATTGCGATTGAATCATGATCAACGTCATGATCTTGCTATCTAAGCTACATATTACACAATTGTTGCACCATTACGAGATGCCTTTCGCTGTCCACATGCCATACATATGCGTGAAATTTCCCACTGATAATGTGCCCCCAAAGTGTTCTCACTTTCGCCATAAGTATCGGCGCGCCTCCATCCGAACAGAAGTGTCCATGCGTGCAAGAAGGTAGGACATAGCATCCAGACGTCTGTAACTATGTATATGCGAACATTCCGGTTCCTGACAACTTAATTTTCACATCAACACATCAAGTTTCCAGCGTTGTATGATTTGGCCAGAGTTGATAAGGGGGTGGTATTTATGCAAGGATGCGAAATAACCCAAGGAGATAACCTGAAAAGACAAACTTTTTTTCTTGCGATTTGAAAAAGTTGACAGAAGCTACAGAAGGGTTGCAGCTATCTCTGACTGATCACAAGAGCAATGAGACTACAGATAACATGAGGATCCAAGATTCACAACAAGCTCTCATCAAATATGTCGACACCCCAGTTCTTACTTGGGTCAACACTACGCTCGGGTTTATGCGACGCAGCGGCTTTTTCCAGTTTATCCGCCAGTGCCTGGGGAAGCTTGGTGACTTCAAATCAAGTAGTAAATCAACGCATGCAATTGGTGAGAAAGGTAAGAGAACATGTCCTTACTCTGCAGATTTTCAGTGATACGAGACGGAGTCACGCTCTTGGGTAGAACGACATTCTAGAAACCGGCATACTCCGTTACGCTCAAAATAGAGAACAGTGAAAAGATTGACGCACGCCCCGTTGGACTTGCCATGATACAAGGACTTGGGCAGGGGTAATACCTAATTCGGTAGCGATTTCTTTCACCTAGGTACATACTGTGTAAGGCGAAGGCTCGAGTGGATATGGTGATAATACATACGACAGGTATTGCGAGAGAATCCTTCACACGACCATTCCCTCCCAAAGGAGAGTAGGCTTCGAGGAGTAAGTGGTTTTCCTTCGCCCACTAGAAAAACATTAGTGGTCGTAGAGAGGCGACGACGATATCACAGACTTTGACGAGTTCGGGCTGTGGATTCCAATAGCTGAGCTCGACCTGATGAACATTAGAAGGAAAAATACAGAAGACTGCCAATAGATCAAGGAACCTGATTGACCGCAGGCTTGAATTTGAGAGGGTTTCCAGTAAGATTCTGAATTCTACGGCAGTTCGAAGAGAAGTGAACAAATCGACTTCGAAGCGGAAAAAAATCATACCTTCGGATGTTGAAGCTTAAATCATTTTATTATGGTGTCTACAACCATAGTTCGATGATACTATACTCACTTGCTAATTCCAATGTTCCTGATCTTGCCTTTCTCGACCATCTCTTCAAGTTTCTGCCAAGTCGGATAAGGGTTAGCAGTAAGATCTGCATTAAGCGACGAGTCTGCATTCTGTGCAACGGGCCTAAGAGTGAAGTAACATTTAGCTATCTTCCGACTGTGAAAATGAAATCAGTAACCAGTGGATCAGATAAAGGTCAAGGTAGTCAGTTTGAAGGCGCGCCAAACTTTCGTCAAGGGTAGGTTCTATGTCCTCGGGCGCGTGGAACGTGTTCCAAAGCTAAATTAGAGCGCCGGTCAATGTGTTTGCAGAAGTTTCTGCCAAGAAGCATGTATACTTTCGATGTCAACCATATGTCTTTCCGTGGAACCCCACTCCCCTTGATCGCCTCACCGACTTCGGCTTCGTTCTATCGGCGTGTTATCAACATTTTATGAGTTCGGAAAAAGAGTGTGGTTTAGGCATACCCCGTATGCCCAAGCTCCGTCAATATGTCGATAACCAGCTTTCAGAGCAGTCTGCAATAGCCCTCAACGATTAAACAAGGCGCATGTTTGGCTAATATTCCACCTGCACAGCAAGTCCAACTTCACTCTTTCTCGCCTTCCAGACACCTGTTGTCGTGTTGGCAAGATGTATGAGATGGTCTGTGCTAGCTTACCGAGTGCAACTGAAGGTATCTTGTCACCGGAAGGCAGTGTGTAGTGGCTCGGTAGCTCAAGTCTGCCGCTGTGAAGACCTTTATGACATCCCTCAAAAAGCAGCGGGAGCGTGCGTGAGACACGTTGGATCCCGTACATCATGGTCATGACGATTGTGGATAGAACTAAAAGACGGATGAATCTGTAAGACTCTACAGTCTTTTTGCTTATTCCCGTTTCTTTGAAGGACGATTCGTCACTCGGAATACGCTGGTAAGTTGGCAGAGACATGCTGACAAAAGTCGCAGACGTATGAGAGCAACAATTGATCGGATATTGATCTCCAGGATCCACGGGCCGAGGTATTGATGGGCCCGCACATAATTAATGCTGGTTTCATTACGTGGGTATGCAGCCGCGCCCAAGTATGCTTTACACTATTACTTATACTACGACTGTGACATCACCAAGGGAACTCAATGCCATTCTCGTCAATGAAGAGCCCTGAATCAATTCAGCTAGCCTGAACTTGAAGTCATGAGAGCTTAAGACTGACCTGTGGGTGCGTTATCTTCCAAGAGAGTCCAAGGAAGTATACTCTCAGCTCCCGCCTTAACAGGCTTACCTCCCTCCCTGAAGCCGTTCAGCTTGGTCGAAGTAAAACCAGGAGTTATGGCATTGACTTTGATGCCCTCTTTACGAAGTTCGAAGGCCAGAGCGATGGTGTAGGAGTTGGCAGCGGCTTTGGAGGTATTGTAGGCCACAACGTGGAGATAGTCTGACTTGGACTGATGGCTGTTTGAAGCCATATCGGAGCTAACATTGAGTATGGACGCTTGAGAAGATTTACGGAGGAGGGGAAGGAAGACCTGAGTCGTTTGAATCATGCCATAGAAGTTGGGCTCGAAAGCTTCACGGATCACGTCCAAAGAGACTGTAGTAGCATTCTGGTCCTTATCCAGCAAACCAGTGCCTAAGGAAGGATTTTTTAATCAATGTCTCCATGGCATCGACTAACGTACCTGCGTTGTTGACCAAGACATCCAACTTGCCCTCCGCCTTCTCAATGGTATTCTTTGCGGCGATTACAGACTTGATCTCGGTGACATCAAGCTGGACGAGTTTGACGTTGAGTCCCTCCTCTTTCAGCTGAGCTCTACGCAAGAGGCAGTCAGGATGTGATATGAATCCTTGCCATACACCACTCACTGTGCTTTCTGTCCGGAAGCTTGATTCCTTGAAGCAAGATAGACGGTATGACCCTTCTGTGCCAAAAGGCGAACAAGCTCAAAACCAATACCAGCGTTCGAACCTGGAACAGGGCGATGATGATGATGTCAGAATGATATTTAATGAACAGACGTTCTAACTTGCCGGTTACGAGAATTACCTTCGACATAAGGTGTGGCTGTTGAAACGATGAGATGAATCAGATGTTCAACGCGTCAAATGGTTAGTCAGGTCATGAGACTCTGAGTCGGAAGGACATGGGCCGATCTAAGACGTGACCCGCGCGGAGCCTGAGTGCTTGGGATGTTGGAACGAGATCTGAAGCAGCAGAGGTTGACAGTACAAAGCACTTATAATCATAAGAGGTGAAGTTGACGCGCTATTTTTGGTAAGTCCTCGTCGAACGGTCTTTTCTTTTGAGAAGTAAGGAGTACTCAGAATGGTCCTGGCGATCATGAACAAACGACACGTGACCACTTTGAGGTGATGTAATGTTACGTCAATTTATGACTCTGGCTTGACAGTGGCTAGTCCGTCCAGGTTTAAGAGATAACTTGGAAGTATTGTCATAAAGTCGTTCATTGTTATCACTACAGTACATATCTGAAGTCGCGATTCTGATGATCTGTAAGATCAAGGAATTCCTGCACAACTACACTTTGAGATTTTCTTTGAGAGAGTCAGAACCTGAGAATCAACGGACCTTTTCGACTTTTACTTGTTCGATGACACCATTGACAGTCTTCTCTATGTAAACGTTATCGTAGGTGGTATCGGCCGGCTCCATATCGCGAATCCTGTTCTCCCTCACAAGCAGCCAGCGGATGCATAGATTCAAACACATGCAGACAGCGTAACAGATTCCGATTATAATCCAAGGTACGTGGTTTCTAATGGGAATCAGAGAGGGATTAGACGTAAAGGAATTGAATCAGACCTTGGTTTGTACTTTTCTTGCCACATAAACGGGCCAGCCGAGTTTCCGATGCAATATGCGCATAGCATGATAGCATTTACAGTGATCCTTTTCGTGTGTCCAGAAGTCACGTTTGATAGCCAAGATAGTGAGAGGACAAAAGCAGTCGTTCCGATGCCTATTGAAAGAGGTCCTTGATGCTCGGAACCGACAAAATTGGTACAATCTCACCGGAAAGCCATATGCTGAACAGTAGGCCGACCTTGTCTGCCCACGGCAAAAAATTGACCAAGAATACACCGAGAATGTTCGGAATAGAGTATGCGACTGATATATAGGCTCGACTGTTTCGCAACCTTGCGGCTAGATTGACGCCGGTCCAGATTGTGAGAATTTCCACGATACCATCGACGCAGCCGAGCAAAGTAGTCTGCAGAGTGGTAAAACCGAAGGAGCTCACTATGATTTGGCGCTGATTGGTGAGGGAATTTGGAACGTTGTTAAGTGCGGAGAAGAGCGCGAAAAGCCAGGTTTTTGGATCGAGTAAAGCCTCGATCATTCTGATAGGCAGGTGAACCTTGTCTGTACTGTCTCAAGATGTCCTAAAACACGTACTGCTCTTTCTTGAAATGTTTGTTTTCAACACCAGTTTGATTGACCTTTGAAAGATCGAGAAACCTGATTGAGTTATCATAGGTGGTCAAGACCTACCTTAATCCGCTGAATAGCGATAACACGTTCATCTTCCGTGAGAAACCATGCATTCGTAGGCGAATCGGGGAAAAAGAACCTGCATTGGTCTTCGTCAACGACGGGCAAAAACTCATTGTGACAAGATAGACCAGAATGTCACTGCGGTAGCGAGTGTAATGATTCCAGTGATGATCATAAGCCTATGTAGATTATCGACTCAAGACTAACAGTTGCGTGGAGTAGCCTACCATTGCCAGGGTTCAAAATTGCCGGTCTTGATGTGGAGAGTACCAAAACTAATGAACCCGATGATGATTTGTGCTAGGAATCTATCAGGACAATCACAACGCGAGAAAGCAATCGCATACCTGTGCCATTCATGAGGACTGGATGATGACAAGAAGGATTAAGTCAGGTCTCCTCTGAAGATGTCGTAATTCGCTCACACCAGTAACCGACTCTCAATGTTTGCTCGACTCGAGTATAAAACATCGAGCTTACAATGAGAAATCCAGCAGTGATAGATCCTTCGCACATTCCAAGGATAAGGCGAACGACTAGGAGACCGGCAAAGCTCTTGCAGGCGGCGTGTGCGCAAAGGGCGATGGCCCAGATGGTAATATTAATGCTACATGTCGTAATAATCAGACATGAATTCGCGAGTCCAAACGGACACCAAACCTCATCCATTTGCCAACAGGGAAACGTTGAAGCGCCAAATTCTGCGGAAACTCAAAGACCAGATAAGAAATATAAAAGATCGTCCCAAGCCTATGAGGGAGGAGGATTCAGTACCGCTCGTACGACTCGCTTGTCAGACCTTTACCAATTGTATCTAGATTAGGCGCCACTATGATAAGCGATCACATTCGAAGACAAATTTACATACTCGTTAGTAGTCAAATGCGCTGCTTCTCTACGTAAGTATATATCAGCAGCTGACAAGGATGAACTAGTCATCAATAACATACCTGATTCCGAGAATTGCCGCTGAACCGAGTGTCGTCTTGTCCATGAATTGAATCCTTTGAAGCAATCTTGTAGCCGACCACAAACGAAATAAGAGCCTTTCACCATGCTTACCAGTAAAGGGCTAGTGCTATGTTAGCGAATACCACCGGTGAAAAGGAATCAAAAACTTACTGCACATCAAGGGAAGAATGTGGTAGTCGATCTTCTTTCTGTAAGCAGGCTCGGCGACCGTTCGATAAGAGAAACCTCAAACATACCTGACTCTCAGTGATTCCACTGGGTCTATCTCTATGTCGCCAGAAGAGAGCTCAGCAGCGGTATCGACAACCTTTGTTGAGACAGCTACATGTTCATGTTTTTCGTTGGAAGTCTTATCATCCAGAACACCATCAAGAGATTTCTTGGAGTCGATGACCGATCCCATGTCGTTGCGACTTGCAAGGTCATAAGACTCAGCAAGAGAAGTTGAGGTACTTATACTCTGATTGCGTTTACACACGGAGGTGGCCGTGTGATCAAAGAGGAAGCGAGGGTTGATATATGATACCTTATCAACAGATAAGCTCCTTCGAGCGATTCAAGCAGTCTTACAATCAAGTTGGAAACTCTGGACATGATAAGACTCTTGAGTCCTCTGTTCAACAGCTTCGCTTTTCCCTTCCCTCGCTGAGCCCCGGAAAACCTGGAATAAAGCACATTCAACGCAAGTGTGCTGGATCCAAAACAAACCATCAGACCTTTACCATAAATATCATAACTAATTCGAACCATTCAATGTGTCAAGGGAAACTGAACGGCACTATGCTTTAAATACTTCTGTTATGAATTGATCAGAGAACCTTGCAAGCTAGTAATGAGTAAAATTATAGCTGCTTACTCGCATTTTCAGGCAAATCCTCGTAATGCATGGGACAATGGGTTGAATGTGCACGAGTCGACTACATCACTCTCCGGACGAATCAACGGTTCTCCATATAAAATCAAGATGGTGAACAATGGAAACCAGAAAAGAGTCATTGCAGGCAAGAACCTGGAAACAAGCACCTCAAAATAAAAATAAGCGCGATACCAACCGGCGGCAAGCTCAACTGCAATGGAATATTAGCATCACAGAAGTAGACTAAATATCAGGCTCGACTGTCATAACACAGGACTCTGGAACATGAGACCCTCACAACCGTTGAATTTAGAGTTCAAGCTTAAGATTCGAGTTCTTTGCTAACTTGCACAGGGTAGACGGCAACTAGGTATACCAATGCTCGCCTGTTTTCAAACCTTGTCAGCTACTTTTTATCAGAGACACATTCCTCACCAATCAGTTATCTACGAGTAACACCGAATCAAGCACCGAAAAACCGGTCGCAACACCACCTTCATCGCTATCTTTACCCTTCGTTCGGACTAGCCACCCTACTTCTTTCTGCCTTATATCCATATGTGTTCCAAATAACGCCCAACCGAATATCCCAAACTCACTAACGACCTCGACCTTGATCGCGGCTTCGTGTCCGCCTCCTGCCCGGACAAGATAATTTCCTGCGCCGATAGGAGGAGTGATCAACTCCATAGCTATCCAAGCCTGTCGTTCTTTTGGTGGTAGTTTGTCAAGGAAAGAAGGGATGGAATCTTTGTATACATTGTTCCCACCGCCCTCTCTCTGTGGTTTTAAAACGAGTGATTGAGCAAGTTGCCGAGCCTTCAACACTCCATAGCCTTCCTTCCCAGAACGAAGTGCATCATAATCCAGTGTAAGCAAATCCTCGCCTACATCCAATCCCCACATTCCCATAAATGTTTGGCGTAGTTCATTCAGCTCCAATTGGGAAAATACGGCTGATCCCCACTTCTTGTTGGCGAGGAAATGTTCCAAGACTCCTGGATGAGTGAGGACCTCCTGGATCTTCTTTCCTCCAGCAAGTTGAAGCGCGATTGATGGACAATTGATTGCTTTTGATTGCTCAAGTAAGAAACGTGTTTGGTAGTGCATCGGTGTCTGGTACTCATGAGGAGCGTATCCTGAACGGAAGTAGACAACTGATATTTCCACGGAACCATTTGGATGAAGGTCAGGAGAGACGGCGACACACAGGGTGCGGCTCTTGGGGTCGACGGTGGCAGACTGCGCTAGTTCTTCGAAGGTTTGACGAATGGCATGGATAGAATATCTATATTGCGTATGTCACAGAGACAAACGTGAAGAAAACGAAGACATACTTTTCTAGAAGTTCATATTCCAAAGGTCGTTGATCGAAAACGTTGCGCTCTCCAGGCTGGACAACGAAAAGGACACGAGCTCTGAGCCAAAATCAATTCACGGATACAAGGTCAATGTCGTGAGAGCCTACCGTGGAATACCATAAACTTTGTGTGCAGTAGCCAGACCTTCTGCTAATCCAGCAATTGTGTCGTTGTCGGGAAAATTCTCGGCTTTGAGGTGAGATGAGGAATTGTAATATCGTGTGGATTCGTAGAGATATCTGGACAAGAAAGAGGTTAAAATTACTGCAAAAGTCGTTTTTGAACTTTAACCTATGTAGGCGGGCTGTATGGTGCGAAAGAGAACCGAACGACACCGAGATGGTGTTAAATTCCACTTGTTTGAGAGACGGAGACTCATTAGGGGGCGAGTGTACGAGATAATCCGAGCGAAATAATCCAAGATGAAGAGACTGAAAGTAAGAGATATGTTGAAGCGGTCACAGCAAATTGGATGGACGCTGTACGAACCTGTGCCAGTCCCTTGTCCCTGAGATCCTTCCATCCTGTCCAAAGCTGCCCGATGAAGTTGTCAACCTTTCCGACACCGTTTTCTGTCCCCATGACCCGATCTAGGAATTCTTCATCAAGAGCGATCCTTGCATATAGAGTATTGTATATGCCCTGGAGACGTTTCGCCTGTATAAAAAGACTACGAGGAAGCGGAGATGGGAAGAGGGCAAGTGGTGCATGTATGGCAGATTCTGGGACCGTTGGTTGGCGTTCGGCGGGAGGAAGATACAACAAGCCCGTCGAAAAAGCGTATGTGGTCGCCAGAAGTGTCAGCTCGTCAATCTGAGCATTGTTCAGTGCTGGGGGCCATTCAGAAAGCACAGATAAAGGCGCCATTTCTGATTCCAGGAAAGGCATGTGCACGCAAAATCATATTCTTGGTGGCCAACGTTGAGTCAGCTATGGACTCTCACCGTCCTATCTCATCGATTGCGTGATCCACCTGTTTATACCTGGGGTTACCTGTGAACCAAAACAATCTCAGAACCGAGCGACAGAACTTGTCTTCTCTGTTGTGTCCAGATCGTTGTTTCGTGTCAAGGTCGTAAAAGCTTATACATGCTTCGAAGTGTATTATTAGTTCATTATAGACGCCCAAAGATACACTATTTAGATGAGACGAAATAGGATCTATGACATAAGGAACAACCCTTGTAATCTATCCCGCAAACCCAAGCCAGTCACAAATTCAAGGCGCGATGTCCTGACCTGGCGAATTGACACCAAATCGAAGCATTGAGGAGGCAATAGGGTTGGTCCTGTTGCATTTTGCCAGTATTGAGCCACTTCTCTGATTAACTCAGGATCGCTCTGCTCGACGACCGCCTTCAACAACTTGCTAGCGCGTTCTTCTCTCCACGAAAAGTTAGTAGATATATCATACCAGATGGACGAGGCGATATGATGCAGAGCAACAAACCGCACGAAGCCCTGCAGTTGCTGCTTAAGGAGCCCACGAAGATAGAAGCTAATCATCTGCGGATCTTCTTCGATCGGCCAGAGATATTCCCTCAGATCCTCGCAGATAACTTGCTCAACGGGCGTGCGAACCGTCTTCAGAATGTGGCCGAAATCATTCCAGAGATGTTTGCGATAATCAAGGGGGTATTGCATTGACGTTGGTGGCAGGAGGAGGCTGGCGAAAAGTGGATGGGAGAAAGATATCGCGTCGTACAATGCAACAAAATCAGTGTAGTATTGATAGAAAGGAGTAGTACCCAGAAACCTAGTAGCAACTTGTTCCAGGTCGGGGCGGATAGGAGTGGGAATGACTGGTCCTGAAGAGGAGCGAGACAAGGTAGTGTAAACGGTATACGGACGCAACATATCAGCCATGAGCCGGTCAACAATCTGGTCACGGAAAACCTCTTCAGTCGAGTCGGTCGTCTGATTTTGACCATGCTCAAGCATGAACACCTTCATGCAACCAAAAACGGCCTCCTCTCGTGTCAAAGCAAAGTTCGTGAGTGAGTAATGGTGCAGGATTTCCCGGCAGAGCCTTGTGAGAAGTAGCGATGCACGGACGATCTCAACTTCTGATGCATCCCAACCAACTGGAAGCGCTTTGAAGACTTCCGAAGTTCCAGAATGTAGCAGGTGGTCAAGGGGTGACAAAGTCCATTCGCGTAAAAGAGGGAGCCCAAACGTACGCAGCGCGGTAACGGATGGGAGGCGTTGCGTAGTGGCAGTTGATATCGACTGAGGCGTTGGTGACATGGGTCCAATATGAATGTCTCGATGTGGTCGTATCGCATGTACCAAGAACGGTTTGACCAGATTGATCCCACCTCTATCCCAAATAACCGGTGGGGTCTGGATTCCCAAGCCTTCCAACCACTCTGGTGTTATTAGGCCCGAGATATCATTGATAACCTCCAGCGCAAAATCTTCATCCCCAGGTAGCAATTTCGAAAGTATCGAAAGCGCCTGGGCCATCCACAGCTCCTTCGATGTGGTCGGAAGCCGGCGCGATAGTCGAAGATAGACCGATAGCAGTTCAGACAGTGATCTCAGATACACATAAGCGCTGCCGATACCCCGGTCTTTGGAGTCCAATAGTGACCAATACGGGTGAACGGTAATCATCGCACACAAGTCGGAAATCCGATGGAACGGCATTGGAAAGGGTGGCGAGTCTAGCGGACCATCTGACAGAGGTGGGAGACACGCTAACCACAAGCGTATGGCAGCACTCAATGTGGTTGCATAACTTGTTATGGCCCGGAGGTGCGGAAGCGGGGATTGGCCAGGGAGAAGCAAGGCTAATTGGTCCATTGATTGCTTGATAGCGTCTAGACAGCCAATGATAACCTCTTTCTCAATTCCCTCCGTGAACCCATCTCGGATGACATCGAGACATTCCATTCTCTCCGATGAACCGCCTCGGATGCTGTTCACTTTTGCACCTTCTAACCAAACAGCGTGAACCCTCCAAATTCCTGCCCACACCGGCCAATGCTTCTGCTCGTTTCCCAATCGGTCGCTTAGGTTGTTGACCTCTGAGTCCCAGCCCCATCCAATGATTTGACTCCACAAGATCTCGTGATCCGGTGTAGTTTGATGAGGGTCTACGGCACACACCATCCAAGCTGCTAGTAGATCCATCCAAGCGACCGCGAGCGTTGATGACGAGCACGCATCAGAGAGGATATATTGGCTTAGTCGCGTGAGCTGTTCCACGGCCGTGGTCGCTATGTGAGAAAATAGCCCGTAGTTCGCAAGGACAGTATAGAAACGAAGGGTAGCGGTTAACAGGGAGATGGATAGCGCAGGTGGATACATGGAGGACGACGGTAGGAAAGATATGAAGCGCAAAAGATCATTAGCAGAACCTTGAAGAGCGCTAGCGTTTTGTCGTGACGCGCTTGCTAGAGCAATGAGGAGTTCAATGGCGCATGGATCAGGGAGAGGAGAAGTCTCGGTTGGAGGAACAGGTGTCAAAAGGAAGCTGCGTAGAATACTCAGTATGAGATTTGAGGTAGTGACGATAGACGTGGCAAAACTGTTGCTTTGTTGTCCCAAGCGATGGAGTATACCTAAGAGTTGTTGCTTGGTTTCATCAGTGATGTCGCCCCGAGAAAGCAGCGTTGCGATTTGGGGCAGGAAAAAGTCTAAGCGAAGAGAACAAATTGCTGTGTCAGAGGGCGATTCACTCTCGACGCCTTCAATAGTCGTGATCTCCTCATCCCATCCCACTATGCATTGCCAAACGACCTCCACAGCCCGAGCTCCAACACTTCCTCTTTCCAAAAGTGCCTCGGCTCCAGCAGCCATAATCCTTTTTCGAAGTTCTTCCTCCTGACCTACAAGCTCTTCGATGCCTTCTGTCTCTCCTTTTAGCATTGCTGCGACTCTCTGACCAACTTTAGTCAGGACGGCGAGCATTGTTGCCCTTTGTGCAGGTACTGTAGATCGCGAAAGAAGGAACATGTCATCAAGGGTATAGCCTGCATGTGTCCCCTCAGCATGATGATGAAGCCCAAGGTGCGTTGGGAGTATGGATGAAGTAGATGGGGGGATTGGTTTTCCCGAAAGGTCAAATCGAAGCGAAGTAGCGTGTGAGTCGAATGATTGTGACGCCTGCATCCAGGCAACACTGGGGTCATTTACGGAGGCATTGGGGAAGTAGCGGCGACGTATGTACTCTGCTGTTCCCTCTTCAGGTTCTATATCAACTTTCTGAAAAGCGGCAGTGGGCACGGGATGACCTGATTCCGAATACTTTCCAAGTGATATAGCAGAACCATCGTTGGAGGGAGGAGGTAATGCAAGTGCTTTGCGTCGCGGTGAAGGCGGAGCAGACTCGTAGACATGAACATCCTCTGGGCCTAATTCTGCAAAGCGAAGCTTTCGGTCTGCACGACTAGAAGGGCGAGTACTGCTTGTAGATAATGCAGGTGGAGGTGTAGACACTGGATGTTACATTTTTAGAGAGTTCATTTCATACAGCGGAGATGGTGATGTAGCTCACACCGATTAAAGGTAACCTCCCGTTGGATGTCTTCTCGAGCTGTTACTGGAACTAGGTAAAGAAGGAAGATGTATAGATCGTGACATGCAAAGAACACTCATCTAACCTGGTTCGAGGACACTGCTTTGACCCTGTGCAGTATCCGTTGATAAAGTATTGTCACCTTGAACGCTCGTCGCTTGTTTTTCTCTGGCCCGCATGACCCTTTTCAGAAGGTCACCAACGCCTGCTCCGAAGCGATCAAGAATCTCCTGTCTCTCCTGCTCTCGCTCCTCCTCTGTCATACTTGCAACTCGCTCCTCATTTTCACGGCCCATCCGATCCCTCCAGGTATCAGGATCAGTTGGTCCTTGCAGCCGCGTTGGCCTACTTGGAACGATAGTCGGCACATTTCGAGGTCTAGAAGACCCAGTTCTGCGTAAATTGTCGATATTGCGCGCAAAAGCACTCTTAGACCGGTGCTGGACCGCTGGAAAACCTGTTTTGGCTGGAACGAAAAGCTTTGGCGCAGATTGAGAGGTCGGCTTGCGCTCGATAACAGATCCGACCAGCGGTGGATTGATTTGCGACATGCGGTCGTCGTCGGGGGTTGTTACCGAAGTCAATTCTCGTCTATATCATCGCCAAATGGCTTGCTGAAGCGCCGAGGCCTGACGCAATTTTGAAGCATCCTTCTCGTTACATAATCCTCGTGATGCGCTTGTGAGGATTCGACGTCTCTCAGTAAGTTCCACTTCCGCTCGTAGTATGCTAGCATGTTGACGTTCACTAAAAATTGAAAAATCAACAGTCTCGGCTTCACTATCAGTGCTTTTCATGCTTGTTTAGAACTGATCCTATTTATCCGAACATTTTGACCCTTGTAATACAGCTCAATAGTCATTACGATACTTCCGACTCTTGCATCCTGTAGAGATCAAAACCTTTTTTCCCGAAAGGAAAGGCAGATCCAAAACCTTCCTCCTGGCCTGGACTTCTCGACTGTCGGAACACGTCTCGTCAGTTGACATTGACTTAGCTCGTCTTTCAATTCAACAACCGGCCGGCCAGTGCTTATGATGTCCGGAAGGTCAGTATTGCAACTTGAAAAGGCCATTTACCACAGCAGACGCAACCTATGAGGGTTCTAACTCACAATGCTGGGCTTTGACGAGGTAATAGCATTTCCAGGTGGAAGTTTGGAACAACTCATTTGTATCAAGGCTCAGCGCTCACCATATGTCAAACGCCACGCGATCTGGACGCGATCGGTCCATCCGTTGAATGCGCGTCTCCAAACGCGTCCTACTGTATCGTATGCCCCTTCATGCGCGTTCAAGTCGTAAGCGACAAGCTCACAACAATTTAACTTTCGACAATCTGCCATAATCAGACCCAGAGGTCAACCTCTCCTGTGGTCTCCCTGACTTGGCTGATTTCAGAGATGGAAGTCTTCGGATCGCTGTTGCAACCATCTTAGCAACAACGATGATCACTAAGGCTACTGACAGATCAGATAATACCTGAAGTTCAGTTCAAATCAGCGATTCTAAAGTACGTCGCAACACTCATTGATCAAGGAGAAAGACAAACTACTCTCGAGTGTACCATATTCCTTTGAATGTGATTTCCAAGATCGTGGAATTACGGCGTTGCTGCCATGAATGAAATGATACGAGATAAAATGGTTGTGTGCATTTTGAGTTACAATTTCGTATTATATGTAGCACCCCTTCTCTTATTCATTGGGTCAGGAATAATCTGAAAATTTATAGCACATCAACTCACGATAATTATGAGCTCATTATTTCAATTTACTAACAAGCTCTTCGACCAGTGTCTTGAGCTCTTCTTTGTCCGCTTGTTTGGCAGGCCAGCCCACAATAAGACCCTGTTTATCATCTGGTTTAGGAATGACATGGAAGTGGACATGGTCAACTTCCTGCAAAATACAATCAGTAGCTGCTTTTGCATCAGCTAATTGTTCGACCGTTTACCTGGTGAGCGAGACGACCATTGTTCTGGAGGATATTATAGTCTTCGACACCTTGAGCGAGGGCGATCTTCTTTGCAATGGGAAGTATGTCTGTCAAGTGTTCATCTGGAAGCTCGTGCAGCTTCGCAGCGTGATCTGGGAGACAATTAAAATCATCCAGATTTTCAAAGATTATTGAATCACACACATTTCGGGATAATCAGAGCATGACCCTTCGACAAGGGCCCAATGTCCAAGAACGCAAATCTATTCGGTATTGTAGATACACATCAGCAGAAGGATTTCAAAGCATGTGAAACGCTTACGAAAAATCTGTCTCGACGAGCTTGAAGCTCGGGATCTCACCTATGGACGATAAGTCCGATATCAGTCAGTTCACTGCTTACCAGCTTTGTAAACCTCACTCTTAATGATCTTGCAGAATATGCAGGAAGCTAGAGATCTATGATAATGTGTAAATGACATTCAGTGAGACTCTGTGTGCGCGTACTTGACAGCCATTGATGACAGAAGTGGAACACGATGGTGTGAGTTGGAAGAGAGTCCGGCCTCTTCGGGCCGACTCAACTGTTTGATATATACCTTCATGTCGACCCTAGTCGAAAAAGTGGACCAGGCAGACGCTGCAGCTGGTTTCAAAGACATTCCCATCATGTGAGCTTCACTATGTCTCGATATTTCTTTCAATGCAGGAAAACCAAGGTTATTCTGGTCAGCGACTTAGCGGATATTTTCAACGACGATCCTGGCGTGCAACAGGCTCTCGCTGCAGAGATCAGGGAAGCATGCATCAACGTCGGATTCTTTTACGGTATGAAAGGACTACCGCTTCTCTGGTGCTGTTCATCACTGTGAATCGTTGAGATAAGTTCGCAACCACGGCATTCCTGAAGCAACGATAAATGCTGCCTTGAAAGTGGCAAAAGAGTTCTTTGCTTTACCACTCGAGGCTAAAATGAAGGTCAGCGGCATTGCTATATACGTTTGAATCTTGAAGTTTCTCTGAGCCATCTCACTTCACTCAGATCGAGAACAAAAACACCTCTAATTTTAAAGGATACTCTCCGCTGTTAAGTGGAAACAACAATCCTGAGAATGCAGGAGACCTGCAAGAAGGTTTCGAGTTTGGTTGGGAAACTATGCATCCAGTGACTCTTGACAATGATGAAAAGAGTGGGGTTATGGCTGGTGAAAACGTCTGGCCTTCTGAGCTTCCTGAACTTCGCGAGAAGGCCTTGGAATACTAGTATGTCTAATGCCAGCTGGCTCGGAGTCATAGCGTTCATACTCGCCAGTCATGCAGCAGTCAACTTGGGAAAGTTGTTGTTCCCTCTCTTCGCATTGGCTTTAAATCTTCCGTCAACATTTTTCAAAGACAAGGTTTCGCTTGTGGTCTCCCTATATTGATCACTGCTGAATGGTACCAATTGGCAGACACAAAATTCTGCCGCGCTCATGAAGCTCTTGCATTATCCTCCCCAGACTGGAGCCTATGATGAACGCGTGATCGGCATCGGTGCTCATACAGAGTAGGTTTCTGCACCTAGTACCCTTTCCCCTGCACCTAAATGTACTTGTTCAGCTGGGAAGTATGAGAAACAATACTATGCCTGCGAAGTTTACGTTCAACGCCATTTCAGTGTTTCACCGTCCTTTGGCAAGAGCCTGGGATCCAAGCCCTGCAAGTGTTAAATTCTGAAAAGCAGTGGATTGACGCACCGCCAATTCCTGGAACTCTCGTTATCAAGTGAGTGAGTCATATGAACGAGAAAAACGAGACCTGAGTTCTATCCGTGCTAGCCTTGGGGATCAGTTTGCACGCTGGACAAGTAAGTAGCTACTGACTCTCCGCATCATCTGACTCCTATCAATCCAAGACGATATTTTCAAATCCACTGTTCATCGAGCTGTGAATAGGAGTGGCATTCGTAGATATTCAATACCCCTGTTTTTCGGCACTGACTATAATGTTCGACTTGAGGTGAGATCCTCGCTGACCGTCTGGTGGTATGACTAAACAGATTATCATCAGCCGATTCCAAGTTGTGTATCCCCAGAACGCCCGACACGATACGAGGTTATAACGGCTGGTGAATATGTCAAAGCTCGTCTACAAGCAACGTATGAGCATAAATAGTGATTATGAGGTCGATGTTTTTCCCCTGTTTAATGTAGGTTAATCAGATGCTTCCAAGCGTTTGGAAAGTAGAAATGCAAGATTTCAATTTTTGTGTGCAATAGATGACTGCAAAGATAATCGGATATATAAACCCATTTCACCGAACTTTAAACATCTGAACGGTCAAGTCACTCGCGGGACCCTCTGGATCCTGCTTGACGGAGAAGTGGATTTCGATATCCAGCTCTCGGGAATTATCTTCACTTTTGTGGCAATGGAAAGAACCATGAACGATCGAGCCTAAAACTCATTAATACTCAAAACGCAGGAATGAAATGGTAACAAACCTTCCAAGATGCTGATGGGTTCTCGAAGAAGGAATAGTGTCTGCTTCCAGTGCGTTGCCATGCTCTGGGGGCCAGTACTGAAGCTGATTGGGGCGCTCCTATCCACACTTTGACTCTGCCTTCGCTGAGGTGCTCGTTTCCCTCCCGCAGGCCAGATGTCAGCCAAAATCACTTCCCCTTCTTTGATTACCTTCACATCTGTCTCCGGAGACACAGGAAGACCCGACGCTGAGAAGAATGTATCGAAATACAAGATGAATGAGTTGACTTTTGTGCGACGCTCAGCAGTAGATACCAGGGTGAATGAAGAGGTGAAATCAAGTTGGCGAGGTGTAATTTCGCTGAGGACAAGATCCTTTGAAAAGAGTGAGCTTATAAATCTTGACTGGTAAGGGAGAAAAGACCTTGATAGTGCATGGCTCACTCAGTAATGTGTTCGGACCGACTACGTCAACAATAGCGTCGTCGTACAGATCTGCAGCCATTGTTGAAAGATCAAAACCTGACAATCCAGTCAGTACCAGGATCTTTCGGACTTAGAAGGGCACCTGCCGTAGACATCGTTCCAGAATCCAATGCGATCTTTGAAGACTTCAGTGGCGTCACATAATGCAAACTCCATTTTGCATTGACTGGGGGCCATTACACCTCCGGGGCGTAAAAAGCGATCGCGAGCATGGAGCACGGAATCAAGCATAGACTCGTAGAGAAGCGCATATCCCATCCACTCCGATACGATGATATCGACTTGATTGATATCGTCCGGTAGGGTGATCTCTTCAACCTTCCCTCGAATAACCGTAATGATGTCCTCAAACCCATTCGCTTTGACGATGCGAGCCGCCCTTTCGGCAATATCACTAGCGTCAACTGCAATGACGCGTTTTGCGCCGCTTCGAGCAGCAAAAAGGGAGAGAATACCGGTACCGCAGCCGACATCCAGCACGGTTGCGTCCCGGAAGAGTGTCGGATTGGTCAAGATGAAATGCGCATATGTCGACGTTCGCACTTTATCTTGAATCATAACGGCATGTATATCTGTAAAGCGGTATGTTAGACATTTGTCTATCAGAGTTGTGATTCTTGTTCCTACCATTTTCAGCATAGCTTTTGAAGTAGTGTGTATCGTCATCGCGTGCAGAAATATCAGCTTTACTGGGTAGGGTAACATCCAAAGAACCCCCGAGATCTAAATCCTTAGCTAAAAATGCGCGATATTCGTTTAGACTTTGCTTCGCAAGTGCTAGTTTCTGTTCAAGAGTTCTTATCCTTCGTACTGGATCTGTTTGCACCGAATCTTCATCGTCGTCTGACCAGTCGTCAGGCTGAACCTCTGCGATCAAGATATGAGTTCCTGTAGCCTAAAACAAAATCAGTACTCACGGAGCAACGGATCATCTTCGAGAGTGGGCAAAAGATAATCATCCGAAGTAAAAAAAGACTCGTGACCGTTCAGAAGATTCAAGTCGGCAGGCGATGGTTTCTGGGTTGCTTCAGGATGCAGAACTCCTTCCAACATCAAGAACATACCTGCTTCCGTATATAGTTGATCAAACGAATCCGTCCGTGAAAGTCAAGCGCTATATTTACACAATGAAACGGGAAAATCGAGAATTAGATTGAATAACAATGCTGACATAGTTTCATGCAAGTAGAATTCAGATCAAATCCATGGGTTGTGCGATCGTATGATAGGGTCTCCTCAACTGATGGAAGTCTTTTTTCTTCGAATAGTGATAGACATGGGACTTGGATTAGGGAATCGGAGACCCAATCGTCCCAGTTCTGGTCATCGTCGTCAGATTCTGAATCAGAATCATTTATCTCGGCGTCGTCTTCGTCCGGAACGTCCGCTGGAGGAGGGAGACGAACGCTCATCGAAAGTCACGGTTGCGACTTGAATGATCTCACAGAAGAGAGGAAGATTGTCACGTGCCGCAAAGCCCGTGCGCAGAGACTTCACAAACTTCACCTTCATGAAAAAAATACTTGGATAGAGCGGATCGCTTATCCCTCGAAGTTGGTTTTATTTGTCGGATGCTGAGGACCACAAGAGGGGTCTGAAGCCTGACCTAGCTTGAGCTTTAAATATCATATCGTCAATGTACACGATCACGTCGTGCCTTTTCAACTTGAATATCGCTCAGAGCTTAAGGAAATCAGTTAAAGGCCTAGTCTTGTTGGAGATTGACTCCGTTCTACCTTGATTACGTCTAATGCCAGTTGTACCCCAATAAATCTCCGCTGCCTCCATACCAACCGCAACCTCCGGACACCCAAGGCCGAGCACGTCTCACGAAACGGGAACTCCGACCACGGTCACCTCCACCTCGCACCCCAGCCAGTCTTCCTACTGCTGCGATCGTGTCTATCTACTTCAGGCGTTGATTGCTACGTGACGAATCCAAATGTATCATCTCCGGGTCCTCACATACCATCTGTCTAAAGCGACAAACCGTTGTGTCTCATAAACCAATGATCCATCAAGAAGCATCTACAATCTTGCTAGTGGTGATCGTTGCAGTAGAATCAGTGGGATACAACTGTTGTTCACCTTCATCTTCATCCCGTCCCTTCCTGCTCCTCAAGTTCCCAGTCGTTCTTACAGCGGATTCCTCAACCACTTCAAGTCTCATATCATGTTGTATTGTCAAGGATTTGAGGAGCTCATCTAGATTAGCCTTGATGGCCTGATTTCATCAGCTTCACCGTGAGCCCCGTCGCGTCCCTCATAGTTAAGTACTGACGACAAACCAATAGCCGGAACACAACGAGTTACGAGTTGTATTCCAATCAACGAGAGGGTACTAGTCATGGCGTCATACTCTGCCAATAAACATGAATTTGCTGGCCAACAATGTCAATGAGAGGGATCACTATGAATATGTGTCCACTGTCGACCTCTGATTGAAGCCTCTCTGTAACTTCCGAAAATATTATCAAGTCTCCAATAGTTTGTCCTGCTTCGAGATCAACTCCAGATAACCGTGAGGTCAAGACCGAAGAAACACGCAATTTTCTTGTCAAACATGATTTCGATAGAGTTCAGATTACATGAAATCCTCCTCTAGTTCCTTGACACTTTTATGTGGTTTGAAAGCTTCATCTTCATCTTCCTCAACATTGAAAAGTGAGTCGTAAGATCGTGCAGCTTTTTCTGCTTCTCGGTGACGGGCGAGCTCCAGGTCCGCTTTTCTCTGTCAAGGCATGAAAATCAAAACCATGTCAACGTAGAAGATCAAAGACATGCCTTTTCAGCTGCGGCCTGTCTACGTAATGCGTGCTCAGCCTTAAGCCGATCTATTCTTTCCTGCTCGTGATCCACAATCCTCTCCACCTTAGTCTTGTTCAATCGGTTCACGATGGGATTCTCGCGTTTGGCGACATGCACTGCATGACATTCGTATTGAGGTGTTGGCAGAAAGGTCGTTGCAAAGCCCAATTACCTCGTTTCACCTACAATCAGGGAAAGCCCTTTACGTCCGTTAAAAATAGAATGAGGGATATCTACGTACCCGTTTATCATTATGGAAGGAAACTTGACCAACAGCCATATCCCCCGTTTTCTGTTGTCCGTTTTGAAAAGAGTTCTCTATATAGTGTAGACTGAGAACACCTACCTTCAAATTGTCAGCCGGAGTGAATATCACCGTTAGATTGTCCTTCTTGTTCCCTTCCTCGAGTCACGTAAGCTATCTGGCGTCAGATCGGTTGGAACGTGTACCTTCTATCGAATTTGCCTTGACCAACTGTGCGCAGTCCGTCAGAAGGGCTTCAGGTATAGTCTCGAATGTCATGCCATCAGGCATTCGAATGTAGACGTGCGCTGATGATAGTTTGTCGACGTGAAACCAGACATCTTGAGGCCAAGCATATTTGATCAGCTCCTCGTCTATCACAGTAAAGGTGAACTGATATGTGCACTTCATGTTGGAAGTAGCACTGACTTTCTACCTTATCTCGTCCCATGTAGATCGTCGCCGGTGGATCTACGGCTATGCAAAATCGAGTCAATTTATAACGTGACAAGTCTTTCTGTCCTCATAATTACCAGCAGATATGAAGAAGAGAACCATTCTTTGAAGCAATAAGTGCAAATGCAAATCTATATAGTACAGTAGCCGGGTTCTTGGTCGAGGGCGAGCTCTCGGGAAATGCCGAAAACAGGATTCGCCTTGCTTGTTGTTGAAGTACTTACTTACCATTCGTACGGAGCGAACAGTGTATGTATCATTATATTGTATTGACATATCTCTATCCTAGTAGCTGGCTATGGTCGCATTGGTAAGGATACGCCACGACTCTCTGAGTTTCATTAATCAAAACATATGATTATACGTGATGCTATGGGCCGTTGCAAGCACGGCATGTCCGAGATCTACTGTTGCAGACAGTTAAACATACCCAATTAATATGACCAAATTCTGCAGTGCATCACAACACTATAGTGACTACAAGACTTGGTTTGGATGCTTTTAGGTACCTAGAATAGAATTCCACAAGCCAAATTTTCTCCTACTCAGTTTTGACTTTTGGTATCCTGTAATTTTGGCCACTCAACAAAAAATTACTATAAATTTCAAAAAATTGTGGAATCACAACCTTTCAGTGTGTTGAGTTGGTTTGTAGTGATAAAATGAGCAACAAGGTCTGATTTTAAACTCAGGAAATAACCAAAAAAAATGATTAAAAATGGCACAGCCTCATTTTCCACTGCAAAATGATGCGTAAACACCCTCATAAGCAATAACAAAACACTGCTGGACTTAACAACTGCTCTGAGAAGACTCATCTATGTTTTCAAGCACCCATTAGTAGTTTTTCTAACCCAACACTACCCATCAACTTGTTACTTAATACTTCTCAACAAAAATCTGATAATGAATTAATATAGGAAAAGATTGTTGAATGCTGAGTAGCTGAAATAGATAGCATTGAGAGCAATGAAGGGCCTGAAATAATGACATAATTGAGAAAGAGGAGGAGTTCTAGGGAGACAAAAATGTTGTATGGAAGCTGGTTGAGCTCGCAATACAACCTGATGATAATCTATGAAACAATAAATGGCTCTCATACAGTATTCAAAAAAGAAAGAGAGGTATTTAACACACTTTTTCATTAAATTTACTTCTAATTACTGTTTCAAGATGGCCAAGCATCTATAAGAAGAGTTTAAATGTTATGAGCAAGTTAAACAGAACACGTTGACAATACAAAAAAGTATGAAGAATCAGAAAAAGCTTGATATATTTGGGTTCACAGCAACACAAACTCCTTATGACAGTGTTGATGATATTATCAGATCAGAATAAAACAGTAAGGCCAATGAAAAATCAGCTGGAAATGCTGTTTGACAGGAATCAATTGAGCCATCACTTTTTTGGGACAGTTTGAATGTAGAGGCAGATGTGCAGGTAGAAGAAGAAAAAGAAGGTAGGAGGACCTTGATGAGGCTGTTCATCAAAAGTTGAGAAGTTAGGATGAATTGCAAAAGCAAATCTAGGAAGACATCAAGAAAGGATCAAAAAACTTACTAATGTCAAGGCTCAACCAATTGATTGCCCTCTGCAACTTTGCCACATTATTATTAAAGGGTTATGGTCAGATTGCTGCAAGTTGGAAGGTTGCAAGTCAGTGGCATGATTCTGAAGGGATACATTTTGCACAAAGCATTTGAGCACTTGCTTGCCATTATGAGGTTTGGGAACAGCTTCTACAAGAAAAAAGGGGTGGAATGAAGGAAGCATGTACTTTGTTATCAGATGAAATAACTGGAAAAACCACTTGTGACTGGCTCACCTCCCAAACTTCTAGTCAAATCACTCCCCACTGCTTCTTTGAGGCCCTAAACACT